>VWZE01014138.1:0-13016 GCA_013396675.1 Eubucco bourcierii
GAGGGTGGTGAGACACTGGAACAGGTTTCCCAGGGAGTTGTGGCTGCTCTCTCCCTGGAGGTGTTCAAAGCCAAGTTGGACGAGGTCTTGAGTGACCTGTACTAGTGGGAGGTGTCCCTGCCTATGGCAGGGGTTTGGAACTGGATGATGCTTGAGGTCCCTTCTGACCTTACCATTCTATGATTCTATGTTGCTTCTACCCAAAGCTGTCCATAAGGTGGTCTAGAATTGCTCTATTACCTTCTTCTCATACATGTACATGCTAGCCTCTTTGTTACATTGACTAGATTAGTGGTCTTCAGAGTTCCTGAGAGGTCCAAGCAATAAAAACTCTGCAATAGAAAGCCTGTAAAAATGGCTTGTTTGGTATATTTGACAAAATAACAAACTAAAAAATTATATGGAAGTAGATTAAAAAGACTAATGTTAGAAAATCTGTAAGGGGTTTTGTGTGCTTTTTTTTTTTTTTTTTTTTTTTTTTTTNCCTCTTCAGAAACAGCTAAGGAAATAGATAACTAGTGAGTGGCACTCTCAGAAGTCTTCACTGCATTGAAATCCTCCTTAATATGGTCTAGAAGTTTCAGCTCTATTCTCACAAAACAGGGCTAGGAACTTTTGCCAAATCTCTTTTGATAGCATTTAGAAACATTTGCTTCCAGACTTGGTGAAAACTGAGTCAGAGAGGAAGGAATGTGTGATCATGAGAAATCACAAAGAGAACTGATGTGATTTCCCCCATCTTTCCAGGAAAGACTTGAGGCAGGTGTGGCTAAGAGAGAAAGCAAACTTGCAATTTACAGCTGTCAGATAACACAGTGAGGACATTTTCATTTTACCAGGAATTTACACCCATCTCTGGAAATATCCTTTGTTTGTTATTTCATGTGAAATAGCCTTTGGTGAACCCAGCTTGTCTTATCTCATGGCCAAAATGCTTGATTATGCAAAGTCATTAGCAAGAGTCCTGACAAAGGTGCTGTGGGATTATGACATATTTATCTGAACAGGAAGGCAGAGCCTGGTGCAGCCCCTCCACCGGTCTCCAGAGTGACTGGGTGAAGAGGAAAAGGATGAGGGAAGCTGCATTTGGAGTACAAAAATGTGTGTGTAGGATCCCCTTTTCCCCTGGCTACCCTTTCTTCATCTGGCCTTGGAGAAGCTGATGAGCCCTTTTGGTTTCTTGGCCTGACTCTGATATTGAGCTGAAATCTTGCCAAGCAGGTGTTCGCAGAAATGCTGGAAGAGCCACAGTTTTCTCCTGCCTTTGTTGAGTAGGACTGCAGTCAAGGGGGAACATACACAGGCTATCGCAGGGACCCAAATATGTGACACCTGATCTCCAAGAGGCAAAGAGGAACAGTATGCAAGTGTCACGATGGTGGAAGAGCGCTGGGTTTGGATAAGAAAACACAGAACCACCAGGACCTCATTTGCCTTGTGACAAGAGAATGCTTTAAAAAGAGCCTGTGCAACAAGAGGTGCGGGACAGCAGGGAGGGAGCCCTTGCTGCTGGCTGTGATGGGGATGAGCCTGTGGGAGCAGCACTGGTGCTGAGAACTTAATGAGCCACTTATTCTCTGCATCAGAGCAGCAAAAGGAAAAGCTGAGGGTATGAGAATGAGCATGGGCTGCAGGTGAAGGACGGCTTCCTTCCCCAGATTTTTACCTACATGTGGTCAAAATATTGGAGATGTTGGCTGTCTCTGGTGTGTTCACTACTGATCTGATTTGGATTTTTTTCCTCTTCTACAAGGAGAGAAACAGAAGCCTCTTTGCTCCTATTTGTTTTCCCTTTCACTTTCCTCATTTGAATTTTCCCTTCTCCCCATGATCCCATTTTCCTTTGCTGTTTCAAATGCCATCATAGTGATGACTACAGATCTCCTGGTTACTGTACTGTACAGTTCCCAGAACCACATTTATTTGTATCTGTTCTTGGAACCAATATTGTAAAAGCAGCCTAAAGGTCATGGAAATAGTGAGGGAGTAGAGTATCATGCATTGTGCACTGCTTTCATGGACTGCCAAAAGGTGGAACTCGACTTTTCCCATGTCTCAAAGTTTGCCTGCATCTCACTAAGCTGATCTGAAGGCCTGGGAAAGGACATATTCCATTTACTAGAGATGCTGTCTTTTGGAAAGAAAAAAAGGAAATTAGACAGAGAAGAGGGAGATAAAAGAAGATGAAAATGGGTGGTGGGAGGAAAAATAAAGATAAATTAAACAAGGGGAAAAAACCAAAAGCAACAAAACCCAAAACATGAGAACTGTCAGAAAAAAATTGCATGTAATTTAGTGTCCTGGCTTGGAATGTGATGTGTGGGAGAGGGGAGTGTAAACATCTCAGATTGCCCCATGAGGAGGTCTTGATCTGATCTCGAAAGTGCACCATTTATTTATTCTCCCAAACTGAGCTCTTATATCTTTTCCAGACTGGCTTCTTAGTAAGGTATGTTGTAACAGCATCCTGATGAACATGTAATATTTCTGGGGCTGTCATCAGGCCTCTGCACTCCATCATGGAAGAGCAATGGCTTTTGCACTGGAAAGCCAAACCTGCAGGATGCAGCTGGAAAGCGCATGAAAAGTGAAGTGGGTGGTGAAGAGTGATGAAGGGCCCTACCACCTTCCTTGGTGAACCAAGATTTGCCAGTAATGTATGTGCAAGGTACTTTGAGCTGCTATTGCCTGGTTTCTTGTGGCAGTCTCTTCTGTGGTGTCATCAATTAGCAGAGGTAAAGATAATCCCCAAACAGAAGGCTGCAGAGCTCCATCCCTTCTCCTGGCATGAAGGGCTGGAGAAAGGACTGGTGTAGCCAATCTCCTGGCCCTAGGTTGATGTGATGCTGAGTGATTTACACTCCTGCTGCTTAGAGCTATCTAGTCTATAGCAGGTTTGTCTGAGGGAGGAATATTTGATGTAATATGAAGCTGCATCAAGCAGTGAGAGACAGGGTGAATGATGGTTGCACAAGCTTCTTCTCAGGTCTCCTTTTATTTGGCAAAAGACATGTGTCTGTAGGTCTTCTGCATAACTTTATCATCAAAATGGTGCTGTTATGTAGGATGGTGCCTTGAGCTCTCTGCAAACTGGCTGATGTCACTGTCCTGCTGCTTATAAAGTCTATCTGAGGAGATGGGCCATCCAAAGGTGTTCATGGCCTCTAAGCCTGATTAATGCAAAACAGTGTAGTTAAACCCCTCAAAAACATCTTTTGATGCAAGCACAGCAGTGCATCTACCTAGATATCCATGTCTTTGTCAAGCTCACACCACAGCACCTGTCTTTATGTCTGTTACAAAGTCCATAGTCAGACTTCCTTGATATGGATCTTTTTTATGCCTCAAAACCATAGACACGTGTGGTCAAATCTGTAGGTAACCAGAGAAAAGGGACTGCAGGAGGCATCTTTGATAGGTGGCAGACCCTGTGCTACTCCTTCTTGCACAAAAAGATAGTTGCCATGGACCTCATGACACTGAACAAAGTGCAAAACATGCTGTTGCAGGTCTGATTTGATTCAGGAAATTCTGGACAAGATGTGGTCATATGCACAAAAGATGCACCCCAATCCTGAACACCCCTTCCCTTCTACCCAGCTCAAACAAACAGCTGAACAGAAGTGTGAAATAACTCATTTTTCCATGCATTTTTTTGAGGAAGAAAGCCTGGTCAATTATCTTTTAAATATTTTGAAGACTTTGTGAAAACAAAATTAACAAGGTGATATAAAAGGCTTGAACAGTTAGGTCTGACATAAGATCTTGGGTTTTGAACTGGCACTGCTTGTGAGCCTTGGTTTATTTACACAACAGAGAGGAAAGACTTGCAAATTAAATCTGCACGAATGGTGAACTAGAACTTTGTAGAGGTAATTAAACATTGCCATAGTATTCATTTCTATTTGCTGAGGGGGAAAACTTTATATCTGTCTTTGATACAACTTTTTTTTCTTGCCTACAGAGAGGCTGCATCACTCACTGCTGCTTTTCGCAATGGTTTCTGTGTTCTTATTTAGTTCTCTGTTTTATTCTCACACCCACTAATTAGTCACAGCTGCAGTAGGAGCTGGCATTTTCAACTTACTTGCCCTGAAGGAGTTAACTGGGTTTATTACATAATCTGTTTAACATTCTGGATGAATAGGAAATGCATGCCCCTCCCCTCCTACAGTATGTCCGTGCACTTTAAATCACACTCCTCCCCGACTATGTGTAAGCCCCACAGCACTTGACATATTCTGAATCTCTGTGTGTGTGCTTGGATGCGTGTTTGCATGCCTGTGTGCAGCTTTGCCCTGTTCCAGCTTCACTCATGCTTCTGGAGCACTGCATACCCATATGTCTGTCTGTCTGTGTCCATGCACGTGAGAAGAGAGAAGTGAAGGGTGGTGAGATGGTCACATTTCTAGGAAGTGCCAGCAATCAATGCAAAGTGTGAAAGCAAACTGCCATCTTTTGAACTGCTGCAAGTGGACAGACTGCCTCACATGATGCCATCTTTTGATGAGGTTTTGAAGGAAGCTGGGGAATTTGGAAGATTTCAAAAGAGGGTCTTTTTCCTCCTTTGCCAGACAGGAATAACTTTTTCTTCCCTGTTTGCCAGCGTGGTTTTCCTTGGGCAGGCACCAGATGACTACTGGTGCAGGATCCCTGCAGCAGCTGAATTAAGTGAACGATGTGGGTGGACGCTGGAAGAGGAGCGAAACTTTACAGTATTGCCCCTGCGCCTTGGGAACAGGTCCTCCAGTGGGGAGTGCGAGAGGCTGGATGTCTCCTGGGACACCCCTGCCAGCTGCACAAGCCTGCTCACCTGCTACAGCAATTGCAGCACGGGCAACTTGCAGCTCACCACATGTCATGATAACTGGGTGTACAAAAATCCCCACTCATCCATCGTCAGTGAGGTAAGTAAAATCCCCACCCTTTAACCAGCACATTTGTCCTGGTACAGGATTTCTGCACTGAAATAGGATTGCTGCTGCAAGGGTCAATGCTTTGGTGGCTGCTTTTGTTTTCTAGGATTTGTTTAATCCTGAGTCACAAGTAAATCAGAATGACGAGTATCATTAATTGCCAGTGTCAAGCTTCTAGGAAAAAAAGAATTCATTGAAGAGTAGTTTTCCAAACCCATATACTCAATGCAAAACCAAACACCCCACACAGACAGAACTCTTTCACTAGAGGAATATCAGATCAAAATAAAAGAGTTAAATCCTTGTAGCTGAGACTTATAGTGTTCAATTTTTGTCCAGTTAGTTTGATGGTGTAACAAGTGTAGCTGAAACCACTTGATGAACTGGACTGCTTTGTATTATCTATTCTCTGTGTTTCCAGTACTGAAGTTTTATGTCTGCAGGTAATAAAAAAAACAACAACAAAAAAACCCCCAAAAAAGCTGTTGGCAGAGATCTGAGATCTGACAGAAATCAGCAGAAATGGTTGTGCTTACTAAGGAAAAAAACCCGAAAAACCAAACGACCCAAACACACAACCCTGAAATGTCAGCATCAGAGAACCACAGGCTTCTACTGCCAGCGGTGAGTGCTGACAAATGTAGTGGCCTTTTAATGAGGCTGTGAAAAGCATTTAAGATGCTTTCCTAGGAGACCCTCTGTGTAATCTGTAATCACGCCGTGGAGTGGTCCCATTCCAGCACACAGTCTGCACATTAGGAGTGTGTTTAAGGTCACCTGTGAGTAGCTGCTATGCACTAATGAAAAATACAAAGTGTGCTTAGATGGACTGGCTAGAAAATCATCAAGGTGCACCACAAAACACATTAGCACAGCCATGGGCTCTGGTCCTGCCTGTCTCATGAACCTTCTGCTGTGCTTTTTGATGCTCACGCTGGAACTGTCCTCCAAAGCACAGGGCAAGCAAAGACTTGCATGAACACTAAACTGAAAAGCCTTCTTCCAACCTTTTGGTTCACCATCCTTTCTGGATCTGTCTGGGACTGCTGGATCTACTTCCAGGCTTCAGACTCTTCAGAGTGGCAGCTTTGTGCCCTTAGCACTGCAACTAACCTGAGCATAAATTCTGGCTAAAGCTGCTCAGAGCACTTGACTGGCCCTAGACCAAAAGTTCAGAACAGGTTTTGTATGTGTGATTGTTAAAGCCAAGACTTCTTGGAGGGCTGCAACTACTACACAGAGGGCTGGTCTCTAAGAACAAAGTATCTTTGTCCATACTGGCAGTAGTAGAGGCAGCCAGGGCTGGATGAGGTAGAAGGGCAAATGTTGCCCACGAGCTGCTGTCTGCCTTTAGAGTGAACCACAGGAGGCGACTGTGTGATGGGAAGCTTATACTGCTTCCTTCAAACTACCTCTGCAGAGGACCTGTGTGGACTTAGGTCATGGTATCTTTTATCTGGAGAGTCTGCGCTAGATTTTCCTCTCAGAGTTTAAAAATAAACATACAGCAAATATTTTTTTCCTCTCCTCCTTCAGCCTTACTGTAGTTGAAAGCATGTAAGTTGTGCCCATAAGATTGTGTTCGCAGTTTGTTTATGGCAACAGTTTGTGTATCTAGCAAAACCACTGTGATTTTCCAGCAGTGTGGAGGCAGCTAATAGAAAATTAACCCGATGTTCTATTGCAGCAATAAATGGGAGTGAATGGTTCAATGTTCTCTGGCAAACACCTCATCAATCTGCACCTTCTTTCTCTCTTCTCCTGGGGAGATACTCCAGTGCCAGGGGAGGGAGGAATGATGAAGGGGTGTTTGGGGAAGTGCTCCCCACCTCTGCTTCCAAAGGCACTCATTGGGAAGAACAAGGAATAACCATCTGGAAGTAGTGACAGGCTGGGACTATCTGTTCTCTGTCCTAGAGCAGCAGGTCACATCATCAGTGTCACTTTGGCTCCCAGAGACATTTTCACTGACTAGGTGCAGCTCAGCCAGAGGGTGCTGAGCTGTGACTTGTGGCACATGGATCCTGTTCTCATTTTAGCAACATTTTCTGGATAAATCATATCCCATGAGGCTCAGTTTCTTCACCTACAAGGAAGCTTGTGGCATGCACATCCTGGCTCAATTTTTTTGAGATCAAATAGTAAGAAGAGCTTGATAACTTCTTAATGTGTTACACATCCAGCAAAACCAATTTAAATCCCAGATTTAAATTGGTCTCCTTTTGATCAGCTGAAGCTTTAACAAGTTATGGCTCAATTTAAACAGACTTGTACTTTATTTAATCAGCCAACCAAATATATCTTTTCCCATGTATCTACTAGTAAATACTTAATTTCTTTTTTTCTTTCTACTTCTTTAAAATATCTTAAGATTTCTGTCACTTTTTATTTGGGTGAATCAACAATGGAATTGACCAGGGAGACAAAGTTAAAGAGATGAACCATATAATATTTTGAAGGACATATGTTCAGAGCAAAAAAAGAAAGAAGGAGGGAAAAAAAAATACTGAAGGACTTCTTCCAGGTCTATGGCAAGTGCAGATTTGGTGGGGATTTCAGATTGACAGGAGATGCAGAGAGCAAATCCAGATATGGAAAGCCTTCACTGGGAAAAGATGTCATATTACATAGCAGATCTGGCTGCCAAACCACAGGCTATTGCAATCAGTGCTGAGCACCCTAAGGAAGCTAAATAATATTTATGTTGTTTTTTCCCCTCTGTCTACAGATCTGTTCCAGTGGGAGGTGTCCCTGCCTAAGGCAGGAGGTTGGAACTAGATGATCTTTGAGGTCCCTTCCAACATAAACTATTCTATGATTCTATATGGCTAGCAGATCTGATACAGAAAGCACAGTTGCTCATTTTGCTGTCCTCCTCCAAGGCAATAAGCAATGCAGTTCACCCTCAAATTGTTGATTTAGTGCGATTATTGACATTGGCAACAACACCCTGTCTTATTTCCACTGTTGTAATGGGATTAATATTAAGCAGTGGAGAGAAAGGGGGAAAAGGCAGACAGAGGAGCAAAGGGAACAGAAATTGCTGAATTTCTTATGAAACTAACTAAACTTTCCTCGTATGAAAGGACTTGGAGAATCCTGGTTGGTGAGCTCCTCACAACATGGACCACATCTGCTTGTGCATAGGAGCAGCCTGTGTGGTAGGAGTATAAACATCAGCCCATCCATGGGTGGGCATATGCCCATTTAGAAACAGAGGGGAGGCACTACTCTGCCCCCTTTTGTAGAGGCTGCTAGCAAGGCACATGGGAGTTGTCGTGGGGTAGTGTCGAATAAGAGGATTACTGACTAGCTGGAAACAGACCAAAACCCTAAATAGTTTCCGTTTTCTTTCCTTTAAATGGTGCAGATGGGGGATAACTATGGGGCACAACCAAAGCAGGTCACTGCTGAAGTGGCAGTGTGGGCCTGTCAAGCAGCTTGGATCAAAACCAGATCTCTACAGGGCAGCAATTCTCTTTTAAAGGCTACATTCCTTCCTAAAGGTTATGTTTGCAAATGAATAGCAAGACATTAACAGGGCAATGACTTAAGTGCTACATACTAGTCAAGCAAAGAGAAACGTTCTGAGAATGATTATGGTATCAGAAATTATTTAAATACTTGCAAGATAAGGAAGTGGAGGACTAAGAAGAGTACAGCTAGCATATTGACACTGATCTCTTCACAAAGAACTCATAGTTTCTTAGACGTTTTCTGTATTTTCTAAAATATTTTAAATATTCAACTATATTATTAGCCAAAACCAAGTTTCAGCTGCTGCCTAAATAATCTGAAATTGCTGTTGAGGTGAAAGGTTCCTCTGATAAAGATATTTTTCCTCTCTCTGATGTGTTCATTCTTTTGCTCTGTGTCAGGACAGTTTATTCATTACCTGCTTATAATAAAGAGCAATTAAATTATTTTTGAAAAATAAATATACCCTCTGAAAAAGGATCAGAAGTATAAACCCCAAAGGTCAGTGCCTGCAGCAGGCACTGGGGCCGGTCACTGTTGGCAGCTCTGTGAGGGCTGGCTGCCTGCCTAGGTGTGGCTCCGGTGCTACCCAGCACAACGATCCACCACCCCCCTGGGAACTGAGCTCCTCAACTACCTATGTAGCCTTTCCTCCACTTCTCAATGCCAGGTGTCCTTCCTGGGAAAGTAGCTCTGTAGTGTGCTGAGGATGCAAAGTTGCATCATTGAGTTATAAAATTGAGTTGGAAGGGACCTTTAAAGGTCATCTAATCAACCCCCTCTGCCCTGATCTGGGACATCTTTAACTAGATCAGTTTGCTCAGAGCCCTGTTCAACCTCATCTTAAACGTTTCCAGGAATGAGACATCTACCACCTCTCTGGGTAACCTGTTTCAGTCTTTCACCACTCTAACTGTAAAAATAATTATTTCTTAAATCTAGTCTGAATCAACCCTCCTTTAGTTTAAAATCATTAAACAGAATTGTAACAGGCCATGCTACAAGGATTGTCCCCAGCTTTCTTACAGACCTCATGTAAATACTGAAAAGTCACAACAAGGTCTCCCCAGAACCTTCTCTTCTTCAGGCTGAATAGCTCCAAATCTCTCAGCCTGTCCTCAAAAGAGAGATGTTCCTGCTTTCTGATTCTTTTTATGACCCTCCTCTGGGAGGACTGCTCCAACAGGTCCTTCCTGTGTTGGAAGCTCCAGAACAAGACACAGTACTCCAGGTGAGATCCCAGCAGAGTAGAGGGGCAGAGTAACATCCCTCAACCTGCTGGCCATGATTCTTGTGTTGCAGCCAAGGATGTAACTGGCCACCTGGATTGTGAGTACACACCTTTGGCTCATGTCCACCTTTTCATCCAACGGTATCCCAACTCCTTCTCTGCAGGACTGCTTTCAATCCCATTATCATCCAGCCTGTATTGATACTGAAGGCTGCCCTGGCACAGATCCAGGACCTTGCACTTGGCTTTGTTGAACCTCATAAGGCTCACATTTCACATGGACCCACTTCTCCAGCTTGTCCAGGTCCCATCCCACAGCAGACTGTGAAGCCTACTTCTCCTCCTGGGGAGGGCAGCCACCCACCTGGCATTGCCAGCGATGGCACTCCCTTTAATGATCACACTGTAATCCTTATACACCCTATAGGTGTATATAGCCTGGAGCTTGGTATCTGAAGCGGACAACTGAAATTAGGTGCAAGTGGACATGAAGTGATCTAACCTACTTTGATTTACAGGTTTTATGACTATGTATACTTTTTCTCGTGTTGACATTGATTTAATGATTTTGTTACTGCACACACTTTTAAATTTTGGTCTTACACTAACTTGTTACTGTTTCTCTAAAGGAATTAATGCTATTACTCTCTTCCCCATCCTTCCTCAACTCTTTTGGTTTTTGAGAGGAAGACCTCTTTTATGACAACCTTCTTCAGGAGCAAGCAAAAATATTGTAGGACATTTTGCTGTCTGACTTGGACAGTTCTGGGAAAGACCCTTAAACCTGGTCCTACATGATGCCCTCTCTGCTGATATATCAATCAGTCTGATGTTTCTCTTGCTGAAGGTGCTCCTACCAGGATCCATGCTGTACACACTGGCACTGTGGGGATCATCTGGACAGCTGCTGGACTTGTATGTGCACAGAGACATATACATAGTGCATGGTCAGTAGGTCACTGACACGGTTCTTCTGGCCAGTTGGTCTGAATTTCAGGTACCTGTGACATTGAATGTCACTGTTTGATCTTTCAGGGAGAAAACCACTTGTGTGGTGATGAATGGTCTTAACCTTCACTGGGAGGTTGTGATGGTTTGGGAGTTACCCGCCCCCCACACTTTGTAAAATGACCCAGACTAGAACTCAACCGGCTGGAAGTTAAGGACTGAATCTCTATTTACAGTTCAGCACAATGTACAAGCAGATATATACACAATATACAGGAATATTTACAGAAATATACAAGTTGAAGGTAATACAGAAACACAACTCCCCTCCCAGAAATCAGAGACCCCAGGAGGGGTTCCCCATCACACTTTCACCTTCTCCTCACCCCTATACTTTACCCCAAGGTTTGCCTTACACACAAGGTGAGCTTGGAGGATCGGTCGGGGTGTGGGTGTGGTGTGGTGTTAGAAGAAAAGTAATTAGTGAGATTAATCGGAAGAGAGAAACCAGAAGCTAGACCTCCCGAGACGCTGTGCCCCAGAGACACTGTGTTATCTATGTTTTGAGTTCTTTTCTTAAACATCTCAGCAAGCCTATGGGTGAAGTAGACATCATGGTTGTTTTCCTTTCACAGCCTATAATATAATTTTCTCTATTAAAGTATTCCAATTAGCTTCAAACCAGCGCAGAGGTGACTCACCACAAGCTCAGATCTCTCCATTATTCTTGGGGACTGCTAATAGAGAGGTGTAAAGACCCCTATCTGCCTCTCTGGGGAATGGTGTTCCCAGGGTGACTCCACAAGTGTCTGCTGGAAACAAAAAACAAAGGTATGAAGGCTCAGCATTCAAAACTGGAGCACAGATGCAGATTGAAACTGACTTGTGTCACACTCCATCTCTGTGAACAACTGTGAAAAGATGGCATCACAGCCTGCTCTGAAGCCACCAGTGAGAAATAGCATGAAATAACCGAACATTTTGTAAAACAACCTGTGTCATCAGAATCTGAGCTCTCATACACAGCAGAACAAGGTAGTGTCTCTTCCTGGCACTAATCTGTCCAAAACCTCACAAGAATGTAGCAGCTGTGGTGAGACAGGTAAGGAAGGTAAAAGACTGTGCTGTGCTTTGAAATCTCACAAAAGCTGTTGCTGCATAGTGTAAAAGTTCATCCCAACAGTGACATTCAATGTCACAGGTACCTGAAATTCAGACCAACTGGCCAGAAGAACCGTGTCAGTGACCTACTGACCATGCACTATGTATATGTCTCTGTGCACATACAAGTCCAGCAGCTGTCCAGATGATCCCCACAGTGCCAGTGTGTACAGCATGGATCCTGGTAGGAGCACCTTCAGCAAACGTGTCCTGTGAGATACCTTGCTGAGTACAGCTTTAGGACAGAGAGGTTTCTGGAGCTCATGTGAAACTACTCTTCCTGCTTTCCTTCACTTTCTGTGTCTTCATGTGATTATTTCCTCTTCTGTTACAAATCAGCAGCACACTGTTAGTTTCTTGTAGCTGTGTTTTAGCCCTCTGGTAAGCTGCATTGCCTTGTATGGGTGGACAGAGATGCTCTCTGAGGGTTCCTGCCTCTGCCATAAGCATAGTCAATTACACTGCTTTCTAAAATTTAAAATGGTCATTCTTCTGAAAGAAGAAAAAAAAATCCAATTTCCAAAGCTGCATCTCTTGATACTATTTATCATAGATGTCTTAGTTTCAAGAAGCAAGAGGTTAAGGAGCATTGATAGTCTGAAGTGCTGCTCCACATTCAGGCTACTTGAAGAAAGCATTGCCCTTGACTGCAATGGCCGAGAGAAGGTGTTATTCCTCTCTGAGGAAGATGAGGTTTCTGCAACTCTTGCTTGAGATTTGCAGAAATGGGAGTTAGATGCTGATGGCCTGATTGTGTGAGAAATGGCCATCCATTCTCCCCAGCGTAACGAGCTTGGCATCAAAACCACTGCTTTGTTTAAAGTTAGTGGAGGTGGGATATCTATTGGGTTGAGCACCTATGGATTACTAACCATGTATTTCTTCATGGTTGTGAGAGCTGGAAACTAAAGACTGCAGTCAGAATCATAGAATGGTAAGGTTGGAGGGGACCTCAAGGATCATCTAATTCCAACCCCCTGCCATAGGCAGGGACACCTCCCACTAGCACAGGTCACTCAAGGGCTTGTCCAACTTGGCCTTGAACACCTCCAGGGAGGCATCATCCACAACTCCCTGGCCAACCTGTTCCAGTGCCTCACCACCCTCACTGGAAAGAACTTCCTCCCAACATCCAGTCTAAATCTCCCCTCTGTCAGTTTAAACCCATTGCCCCTTGTCCTGTTATTACAAGACCTTGTAAATAGTCCCTCCCCAGCCTTCCTATAGGCCTCCTTCAGATACTGGAAGGTTACTTTCAGGTCTCCTCAAAGCCTTCTCTTCTC
>VWZE01014138.1:13105-32916 GCA_013396675.1 Eubucco bourcierii
ACTTGTGTGGAGTTCAGAATTTTGAAACGGCTTCTTATTTTGGTAAATAAGTAAACATTTAAGAGTATTATTTTAGATTTTTAGGTCCAGATTCAGGCTCAGTGAAATCCAAGTCTGGGTGCCCACTCTACCCTCTGTGTAGTCATCTTCAAAATCCCAGGCCCAGGCAATAGTCACTGGGCATTGCAGCATACAAGTGGACTGCTGGGGCTTGGGCTCGTGGAACAAAATTTCAGAGTCCGGAGAACTGTGAGTAGCAGAAGAGGCCATTAGTCTTCTGTCTGACCCATTCTGTAGCCTTCTCACCCAAGCACACTTATTGTGATACATGAACTGGTGCATACAAGTTTGACATACTGTGAGTGCTTCTTCAAGCAGCACCTTGTTAGCAATGAAAAGTTTTCTCATAGCTCATGGCTGAAGGCAAGAGGGTCTCTCCAGGGTAAAAAGTGACAACTGCTGTTTGTGACTTCCACTGGTTCCTAAGGTTACCCCAAGTATACATAGAAACTCCTCAATTCCCATAAAGTCTGCAGAGCATGGCAAGCAGTGGGTTGTGTTTCTTCATTCTCAAAACCCCTCTAAAGCGCTGTCTGAATAACTACTTAATTTTTCAGTTTCCTTTCAGTTTTAATTCCTCTCACCCTTTTCCCTTCTCCTTTTTCCTCTGCCTGTCACTTTTAACAAATTCTTCAGATATGCACCAATGTAACATTGTGTTATGGAGTTAAGGCTATGGCATTATAAGGAACAGGAAAGTCTGGGACAGCTATACCAAGAAAATAGATATTTGGTGTATCTGAGACTGAGCTGAGATTTCTTTTCAGTTTCCTCAGAGTCCACATGCTTTTGCTATTATCTAGAAGACACTAAAAAAAGTAATCAAACCATTTCTATAAACTAATGTTCTCATTGCCAGTAGTTTTGCTGCCTTATTCTTCATTAAACAAAGTCATGGCTTTGCTTGACAACATATGTGATTTGCTTTCCATATCTGGACTACTGATGTTTGAGAAACACCATCCTTTTGGCAAGGAGAAGCTCTCCCTGTGTCTTCACAATAGCAAGAAGAGTGTTTGCTGTGGCTGTATTTCCCTGATGCACTGCTGCTAGCTATTGACAAGCATATTTGAAGTTGCCCTTCCTCTTTCCTTTTCCTTTCCCCTTCCCCTTCCTGCCTGGGCCATTGCAGTTTCTGTAATATTTTGCCCTGGGCATAATGAACGACTCACCTCGGGTGTTTATGCCTCTCCCTTGTTCCTGCAGTATGACCTTGTGTGTGGCAATGCCTGGATGCTGGATCTCTCACAGGCTATCCTCAATCTAGGGTTTCTGGTTGGTGCATTCATCCTGGGCTATGCTGCAGACAGGTACTGTATAAGCACTGCTATCCTTTGATTTGTTTGTGGGTGAAATAATTTGTAGTGCATCAGCTTTTTAGAGGTTTAGCTCACATTGAATAAACAACACACAAACAATATAATATTTGCTTCATTTTGGGCTGGAAGCTCCACGTAATTGTACTTAATGATACTGTTCAGACTCTAAAATGCCATGAAAATGGATTTTCTTGAGGTTTCTGATGTTTTTTTGTACACATATGGACCCAGGAAGGGTAGAAGGACACAGAAACAAAAAGAAAGCATCCAGAGGATTCACTGATAAGGAAAGCAGCTACTTGAGGGAAGAAGGAAGGAGCTTGATATGGAAATTTCTCTATTCACAGGTTGAACTCACATGCTTAGTACTCAGGCCATAGCTCCGTTCATCTGGTCCTCAACTCTGTGGGAGTTGAATGAATATGAAGGAAAATATGTGGGAGGTATTGAGGCTTGAAAAGCTGACCTGCCCCAGAGAGGGGAGCTTTCATAGACTCTAAGTTTCTTTTAGACTAGAGGAGGGAGCTGGGTTCGTATTTTGTGCTCATAATTCACAGTAGTCAACCTACTCATAGGCTGAGAGGATTACCAATGTTTTCAATGGCAGAGAGTATTTTTTCTATTCTTAAAGTACTTTTGAACAAAATGAAAGCACAAATATTCTCTCAAGTATTTTTTGTAAGCTACATTGTCTGTCCTATGAAGAAAGACTGAGAGAACTGGAGCTGTTTAGCCTTGAGAAGAGAAAACTGAGAGGGGATCTTATCAACATCTATAAATATCTGAGGGGTGGGTGTCAAGATGAAGGTGCCAGTCTCTTTTCGGTGGTGCCCAGTGATAGAACTAGGAACAAGTACAAGCTAGAACACAGCAGGTTCCACCTCAACATGAGGAGACACTTCTTTATGGTGAGGGTGACAGAACACTGGAACAGGCTGCCCAGAGAAGTTGTGGACTATTCTTCTCCGGAGACTTTAAAATCTGCTTGGATGCATTGCTGTGTGACCTGCTTTGTCAGGGGGATTGATCTCAAGGATCTCTGGAGGTCCCTTTCAACTGCAATCAGTCTGTGATTCTGTGGTCAGTTTTCACAGTTTGTCCTGAGTTGTAACATATGGGCTGTCGTTTAGATACAAAAAGACAAAGTACATTTCTAATATAAAAGGGGTCCTGGTGAGAAGATCATCAGTTTCAAAATAACGATGTAAAGGTCATGATAACTATCACAGGAAAGAGTCTTGTGTCCCAAAGGCCAACACTAAAAAGTTTCAGGCAGCCTCCCTTTGGAAGGGGGCTGGTCTCCAAAAGGCACTTTCTCACCTAGCATTAAAATGAGATGACAAGAAAAGAAGTCGTCTTTGTGTCTTTTCATGATTTTCATTTTTTTCCCCTTTTTTCAACAGATATGGCAGAATCCTCATCTACCTACTCTCCTGTCTTGGGGTTGGGATATGTGGTATCGTAGTGGCATTTGCACCAAACTTTACTGTATTTTTGATC
Source organism: Eubucco bourcierii (assembly GCA_013396675.1). Lineage (NCBI taxonomy): Eukaryota > Metazoa > Chordata > Aves > Piciformes > Ramphastidae > Eubucco > Eubucco bourcierii. The sequence continues at coordinate 15,985 of VWZE01014138.1, forward strand.
TTCCGTTTCCTCCAAGGCATGTTTGGCAAGGGAACCTGGATGACATGCTATGTGATTGGTGAGACCTGTTACCTTCTTTCTTTTCTGGTTAGGAAAAGTGGAGGATTTGGGGGAAGACAAGGAATCTGGCTACATCTGCTCATGATAATATTTTTTTAAGGGTCAGCAAACAATGACAAACCCAAGTCCATCCTATTTAATGCATTTTTCCTCCAAGACAAGGTGCTTGCAGGCAAATTGTAACTTGACATTATCCATAGTCTGGGCTCATACCTGAACGGAATATTCGAGGAACAGCCACTGGGTTTTGTCCAGACCATACCAGCAGCCTTTCTAGCACCTAAACAGTGTAGTGTTTCCTTACCTGGCAGTATTTGCTATGTACTGGTACAGAGGTGGCCTCTGAGTATAGCAGCAAGTGCAAACTCTTACTGATAGTACTGATAAAGGATGGGAAAGATCAGAAGTGTACATGCCTGTCTGATCTCACAGCATCTCATGGAGATGAGTGAGGAAGATGTAATGCAGGAGGGCAGACTAGCAAGAGCAATGTGCCCTTCAGAAATGACCAAACTCTCCTTTCATACCCATCATCATAGTACTTGAATATACCTCTGAGCTGCTAGCCATTAGCAATTCAGTAGCAATGCAACACTTTCTCTTGATATTATCTTAGTAGTTTTTTGGTTGTCTAATTTATGGACTCTGATGGGGAGGGATTAATGTAGATAATTAAGAGGTGAAGGAGTGGAAATGTGTTTTCTTACTACATAGATCATCCAGATGATCAAAATCTACAGAGCAAGCCCTGAATAAACTGGATACACAAGCAGGGACATGGCTAATTTTGGCAGAATCTAGACATCTACAGATGCTAAGAGAGGTTAACTGTTTTTCCTTGCTGGGAGGACAGACATTTGGATAGCTGTTCTTCATTACTTACCTGGGAGGCTTTACTTACTGCCAAGTTGAACATCAGAATCCATATTAAGATTATTATTTCCTGAAGAGGGAAAAGGTAAATATCATCACACCAGCAGCAATCCAGACTCTTTGACAGTTTATAGGCATGACCTATATGATGAAGCTCCTTGAACAGCAAGCTCACTTTTCATGTGAAAAGGGTATTGTCTTGGCATCTTGAATGACTACTAGGTCCAGAAAGAGAAACACCTTTCTAGAGTGTGAAATAGCAAGACACTGAGGAAAGCATTCTGGTAGAGATGATTACAAAATAGTAAGACACTGAGGAAAGCATTCTGCTAGAGATGAGACATCAGACTTGCATATAAAGAAAATAAGTTATTCAGAAATCTACTGTGATCCTCCAAACTATAATGATGCCATCATTAAATGGTCCAAAACTTTCGCACCATCACTGTAGCCTGTGAGGCCTGGGATATTTTCTCAGAATTCTTAGTGGAATTTAGACGAGTAGGAGCAGAGTTGCAATCAGATGTAAAAAGAAGTATAGTGAGACCTGGGAACACTGTGGTGATGTTCATGTAAACTTACCTGCCTATCCTTCTCAGCATTTAGAGCCCAGAAAGCACCTCAGTTTTCTAGACAAAGTTGCACTGTAGAGCAGTTCAGGTCTGATACGCAGTGAGAGGACCAGAAGCTTCTTTTTCCTCCCTTCCAAGCATATAGTCTAATTTTAAACTAAGATCTTATCCTGAAACTTTGGGAAGTAGTCTAACAAGGAAAATGTTTTATGACAGACCCATGGTTTCCCTAAAATGGCCAAGTTTTAACAGAAAGGAATGTTTTGCAGTTCTCAGATCAGACTGCCTGTTGTTAGGGAATGGTTCAAAAATACAGCATCCTAAGGGACAGTGAATTACTGCAGCCCTAAATAAGGTGCTTAATTTTTGGAAAGAGTGATTGTGGCATCTCTCTTGTGGATCGCTCTATGGATCTCTTAAGGGATCTAATCTTACGTCCTGGGATCATACAAAGTATTTACCAACTTAAGATGTTTTAAGAAGCATATACAGATCATTAGTTTTGTTGCACTGGGAGGACAGCTGCTATCAATGCAGCTCCCAGGCAACTGATCTGTGCTGCCCCAAGAACTTCTTTGCATTTACTTACAAACCGGCTCTTCCCAGGGCAGTGCTAAACAGCTACCTTTAATAAAAATAGTAATGGTGTCATATGTCTCTGCACTGCCAGCTGAAATGAATCACTGTTACTTGTAAAGTTGTNGGAACAGGTTGCCCAGGGAGGTTGTGGATACTCCCTCCCTGGATGTGTTCAAGGCCAGATTGGATGAGGCCTTGAGTAACCTGTCCTAGTGGGAGGTGTCCCTGCCTATGGCAGGGGGTTGGAACTAGATGATCCTTGAGGGCCCTTCCAACCTTACCATTCTATGATTCTATGATTCTATGATCTGTGCTGCCCCAAGAACTTCTTTGCATTTACTTACAAACCGGCTCTTCCCAGGGCAGTGCTAAGCAGCTACCTTTAATAAAAATAGTAATGGTGTCATATGTCTCTGCACTGCCAGCTGAAATGAATCACTGTTACTTGTAAAGTTGTGCCTCCTTTAGCAAAATAATAATTTTTAAAAATAAGTGCTTTCTCTGTATTATAAACCAAGGTAAACACCTCTGGTTTTACTCTGAAGGGTAGGTGACAATTCTGAAACAATGAAGAGACACTTCTTCATGCATTGCTCATCTCAACTATGGATCTTGTGGCCATAGGATATTGCCTGAAATGGGGGCTTACATGGGTTTCAGAATTTATTAGACACATTCACAAAATAAAAATATCCACCGCAGGGTTAAAAACCCAAACAGCAAAGGCTTTATCTGTTCCAGTGAATAAAACAGATTGAGGACCACACCCCAGCCCTTGGAGCAACCAGCACGAAATGGTTAAACTCTGTTCCCCACAGATACTTTGTCTACATCACCTGCTGGGATGAGTCCCTACCTGGAGGATCCTCTAGTCTGGGGCACGGCTAAATAGGGACAGTGTTTACAGTTTACCACTAAGTATGATCATGATGCAGTTTCAAACCACTTTTCTGGCCTTATTTAATTAATTAATAAACTTGCAGTCAGAAACCCATTTAGCTGAAGAATGATGGGTGAATTGATGAGGAGGAGTCACCCATCCTTGCTCTGGCTGGTCTTGGTGATATGCTCACAGTGTTGAAAGCAAGAGGCTGGGCTAGACAGACTTCTGACCTGATACAGTACTTTCCTCCCATATTTTCCACCACTGACATATTTCTTTCAAGTTAAGTTTGTTTCTGTGTTTTTTATCTTGACTTTCTCTCTGTTCAGTGACTGAGATCGTTGGTTCTGACCAGCGGATTGTTGGGATTGTGATTCAGATATTCTTCACCCTGGGAATTATGATTCTCCCAGGAATTGCATACTTGGTTCCCACCTGGCAGGGGATCCAACTGGCCATTTCACTGCCCAACTTCTTCTTTCTGCTCTACTACTGGTAAAGTCACAGTCATTTCTCTTTTCATGATTGTTATTGCTATTTGAGTACCTTGAGACTCCTGCTGTTGTTCCAAGTCTCCAGCGTGCAAGATATTGTAGGTTAGGAAGAAGATATTTGCATATTTGTTGATGCTGGCATTTAATTTTTTTTTTTTTAATTGCAGACATGGTATTTTCCTTTTTCTATCCAGCTCTCTTGAGCCATAGCTGGCCCTTAACAGAGCCCTGCTCTGCTTCTGCTTAGCTGAGGCTATTTATTTATTTAATTTGACCAACATTTACTTTTCCCATTAGCCATGGGATCCCACCTTTACCTGTTTTGTACTCATTTTGATCCTGAGTTTGCCCTGCAGGTCCCATGAGCTGAGCAGTACAGCTAATGAGGTAGAAAAGCACTATACCATAGTGAATACTTGTCCTGACCCAGTGCAGCTATCCTGTGGGCTGGAAACAAAGATACTAATTCATGAACCCTCTTTCTGTACATTGTCATCTGCTGTTAACTTTTAGATGGTGAACCATTTTATCCCTAGGCCAGCAGAAACTGAAACACCCATCAGTGCAATCTCTATTTCTGACCTCTGTGTTATTACAGGGTGGTTCCTGAATCTCCACGTTGGCTCTTGACACGCAAAAAGGGAGAGAAGGCGTTAAAAATCATGCACAATATTGCGAAACACAATGGGAAGTGTCTCTCACCACATTACTCGCAGGTACTGTCATCTGTTTGACCTAGAGGATTTTTTTTTTTTTCCTAAACTTTCTTAACCTTTCAAAGGTTCATTTGTGTTAAAATGTGTTGTCTCTGTGTCATGGGCAACATTATTGAAGTGTCATACTAGAATAAGATTGTCAGTCCCATACCTCTTTGTTAACTGGCTGGAAAACATGGGCTGGAAAAAAAAAGAGAAGTTTGCAAAACAATGAATCATATGTATGAATGAACAAAATTAATAACTTAAAAATGATACAAAACGATGAGTCATTTGCTACGTTCCTACTCCAGAAACCTGTGGAAAATATCACAAACCAACCTGAAGTCTGGTGGCATTTCATAGCAGATGATCTGTGTTCATCTCTGTGGTCCCCAACAAAAGTATGACATGGACCTGTTGGAGTGTGTCCAGATGAAGACCATAAAGCTGATTGGATGACTGGAGCACCTGCCCTATGAGGACAAACTCGGAGGGTTGGGATTGTCCAGCCTTGAGAAGAGAAGGCTCTAGAGAGATCTCAGAACAGCCTTCCAATCATAGAATCATAGAATCATAGAATGGTAAGGTTGGAAGGGACCTCAAGGATCATCTAGTTCCAACCCCCTGCCATAGGCAGGGACACCTCCCACTAGTACAGGTTACTCAAGGCCTCATCCAATCTGGCCTTGAACACATCCAGGGAGGGAGCATCCACAACCTCCCTGGGCAACCTGTTCCAGTGCCTCACCACCCTTACTGTAAAGAACTTCCTCCTAACATCTAGTCTAAATCTCCCCTCTGCCAGTTTAAGCCCATTGCCCCTTGTCCTGTCATTGCAGGACCTTGTAAATAATCCTTCCCCAGCCTTCCTGTAGGCCCCCTTCAGAAGGCCCCCTTCAGATACTNTGGAGTGTGTCCAGATGAAGACCATAAAGCTGATTGGATGACTGGAGCACCTGCCCTATGAGGACAAACTCGGAGGGTTGGGATTGTCCAGCCTTGAGAAGAGAAGGCTCTAGAGAGATCTCAGAACAGCCTTCCAATGCCTAAAGGAGGCCTACAGGAAAGATGGAAAGGAACTCCTTATCAGGGAGCATAGCGATAGGATGAAAGAGGGTAGATTTATATTGGATATAAGGAAAAAGTTCTTCATTATGAGAGTGGTGAGGCACTGGAACAAGTTGCCCAGAGAGGCCGTGCATGCCCCATCCCTGGAAGTGTTCAAGGCCAGGTTGGATAGGCCTTTGAGCAACCTGATCTAGTGGAAGGTGTTGCTGTTCATGGCAGAGAGGCTGGAACTATATGATCTTTAAGGCCCCTTCCAACCCAACCCATTCTATGATTCTGTGTTTTATGGTCCTTGCCTGGGGCATATATAACAGTGGAGATCCCTTATTCTGGTCAGCATTACCCAGTGTTAAGTGTGGCCCAAGACTTGCAGCAGGAAGATTGTACTACTCCAGCTCCCTCTCCATATTCTGTGTTCCTGCACTTACTTTCCCTCTCTCAACACCAGTATTTCAAAGTGTGACATCAGAATGGAAATGTGTCTCTTTCTTTGCTTTTTAAGATTTACTTAAGTATTTTAAGAAGTATTCCTGCTCATGACCCCAAGCCACTCACAGCTGCAGCAAATTAATCTCTGCACATCTAGATTTGTGCCTGGATTTGGTCCTGGGACCTTTTTAAAATACAATGCCTGTCATCCTTGGTGCTGTGCCCAGAGGAAAGAGCATCTCCAGGAAAAACATGCATTGTGGATCAAGTGTATTTCTCACATTAACTCACACCAGGCTTCTCTTTCACAAAGCAGCTTCAGAAATTCAAGTAAAGTGCTGCAGGTGTGGAGGGACAGGGAGAAGTGAAAAGCATTATTTGTCACTGCATTTTAACCAAGATTTTTCAATATATGTGTAACAATGTCATTGGCCAAACTCCTTACACAGCTCTGGGTGTAGCACCCTTGTGTTTTCATTGGCGTGCAGAAACCACAGATGACCTTCCTATGAAAACAGATAAACATTTCTTTCTTTTGCTCTGTGAGTTATGACACTGGAACATTCAGCTCCTTCTAGAACTCACTAAATTAATTTTAAGTTGTAAAATCTTTTCTTCAGGTTGTTCATAATTATTCAAGCATAGGGTTTTTTTTCCTAAGCTGATTTTTTAATTCGTGGTCTCTGTCCAAAAGCATAGTAGAGTGCAACCAGCTGACTCAGAGCTGCTTCTTGAGAAAGTTGTGGATTGAAGCCCCCTTCCCCTTTATATATATAGACATTGTATAGCCCTATCTAGACATACATATACCTAGTTTATCCATCCACATGTATTCTAAACACGTGTGGATGTATTGCCCTTTCAAGAATTAAACATATTCAGAACTATATGTCTATGCTATGAGGAATCTTTAAAAAATCTTTCAGAAAAACATATGTATAATTTTATTGAAACATAAAGATATAATGGAAATTAATTGCAAATCTCCCTCCCATTTTCAGATAGTGTACTTTTGGAAACACAGGCTCTGTAATTGAATTTCTGACTACAATGCTATGAATAGCAGACGTCTCCTTGACTTCAAAGGATAAAGAAAGGATTTTTCTCCCTATGAAGAATTAGTTTTTCCACAATTGATTGTTGTCTTCCATAGATAAAAAATTGCCCAGTCACATTTACAGTCAGGATTATTATGACTTTATTAATAGACATAAAATGATATGGTAGGAACCACGCTGAATTTAATCTTTTGGAAAACTAAAACTTTATTTGCACTGTCACAATTGATGGCTGACACCTTGCTCTTAAACACACAGCCGTGGCAGCTTCTTAATTGTAATACGAATGTCCAAAAGCAGTGCAGAAACCCAGCAACCTCTGCATGCTTCCCAAATGGCTCTCGCATGCAGCAGACCTGGCAGTGCTTTGAAGAAAACTTCTGGCTCTCATTACTGAGGGGAGAGCGAGAGGCTGTAGAAAGGAAATTCAAACAAATGTGGAGTTTCTCTGTCCAGTTACAAAGTGTTGTGTCAGTCAGTTATGAAAAAGTCATGTCTAAATAAATCCAGCCAAATCTCACTGAAAAACACCTGTGTTGCCTTAGAATTAGAAAAACAAATACAGGGCGAAAGCTTTGGACATAGCTCTGGCTGAGCCAACAAGACCCTCCGGCAATGCCTTTGACTTTACCCGTGTCCTCATCACGAATCTGCATCTTCACATGAGTTTCTTTGTCCTTCCTATAGATAGATAGTCTTCCTATCTGCTGGGATTGCTTCACTGGGCTCCTCTGCCTTCATGGGCAGCAGTGCAATCATGGTAGAGAGGAATTTACTCTTCTCTTTGCTCTCTTAGGTCCTCAAAAGGGGTACAGTAATTGAGAGGTAAAGCTGTCAGGAACCCTGAGATTCTAAAAAAGCTCAAAGCAGATTTAACCCCATGTTTGTCTCACCTGCTTTGAGACCTGAGGGAAGTCCCAGATGAAGCTCTCAGTTCTTGGGCAATCTCATGGTTTGTCCCTGCCTAAAACTATCTTATGTTCCTCATCTTCCTCACTTGCCATGAACTAAGAGGCTGCCACCCTGCTTGAACATTGTAGTTGGAAACACAGTTAAAAACACCCTCTATCAATGTGCCTAATCTCCTTTTGCCCCTGCTAATACTCTGGTTCCACAATATCCTGTGGCATAGAACTCCAACGTGTAGAGAAACACAGACTGTGTGAAATCCTGCCCTTGTCTGTTATTGTCAAACCTTCTAACTAATGATTTCATTGAGTAACTGTATGAGAGGAAGCTGTGAACAGTTTTACTAGACTTTATAGGTGGTACAAGGAGAAATAATTTATACTTTGCAGGATATTCTTTAAGTTGTGCTCAGACAGTGCTTTTGTAATTTTTAGACCCTCTAAATTTTACTACTTGAATGTTTTGTCAAACACTCTCACAGATCTGCTCTTTTTCTCACTTTCTCTCATTTTTTCTTCCTTTTGCTGTGTTGTGCTACAAGCTATGTTCCCAAGCCCACTGCTTGCTACTTACTCCCTCTCTCCCTCTTCCTTCAGCCCATCACTTTCCTTCCACAGTTACCTTCTCTTTGTCACCTCTGGTAGGGCAGTTCTGGTCTCAGTGACCTTAATGTGACAGTGACTGCTTATTGCCTTTCAAGAAGTTTCAGGTCAGCCTCTCAGTTTACAACCCTGTTAAGTCAACTTTGTTCGGTTTTTTTTCCCTGATTTTTGCGTGATCATGATTAAGCGAAGCCTACAGTCGTGTTCTCATAACCTGTTTCCAATATCTGCACACTACTCTGAAGTGCTGAAAGCAGCAAACTGATTCATCAGCACCTTTGATTGCTGCGTTGGAATGTTGCTGGGAACCATGTTTACACAGATACTGCTCCAGCACCTTCCTCACCTGACACCTGACAGCTTGCTTTTCTCCTCAGATCACTATTAGTAACAAGGAGGTCAGCAACCCCTCCTTTCTTGACCTGGTGAGGACTCCCCAGATGAGGAGGAACACGTTCATCTTGATGTATGCCTGGTGAGTTCCCATGTCATGACATGTCCCATATTACCAAGGTGGCAGGTTTTGAAGAAAAACTCCTTTGTGACTGTTAGTCTTTCCAGCTGCTGGCAGTCACTTGTTTGCCTCTCACCACTATTTTTGCCTTTGTTGTTCAGGTTTGCAAGTGCCCTGATCTACCAAGGGCTGGTCATGCGTCTAGGAATTGTTGGAGGAAACCTCTACCTAGACTTCTTTATCTCAGGAGCTGTGGAGCTGCCTGCTGCTCTCCTAATTTTAGTGACAATTGATCGCATTGGCCGAGGCCTTCCCTTCGCAATAAGCAACATTGTGGCAGGAATTGCGTGCTTCGTTACTGCCTTCTTGCCAGAAGGTAACTCCCTTCCCAGTGTCATGGTTTTTAGGCTAATGTCTTCTCTCTGACATCCCTTAAACGAGGAGAACAGGACACATACAACTATAAATAAAAGTAAAAAGTGTCTGATGAGACAACCAGCATCACAGTCATGGAACAGCATATCATATTTGCTTATGGATTGCCCTGGGACCTGTGATGGCTGTATGTTAGATAGGTGGTGAGCAACAGCGGGGTGTAGTCTTAGGAAAAATGTGTATGAAGACTCTGTACTGGTTTTGAAGGCAAATGCAAGGGAAGAGTATACAAATACAAATGGAAAATACGTTTCCTGACTTGAAAAAACACCTGATGGTATAAGAAACCAGTGACTTAGCCAAGACAGCTTAATAGTCTACTCATCTGCAAATGAAACAATGCAAACTAAAACACAATGTGAGAGCTGTGGCAGAAAACATGGACATTGTCGCCCTACCCTCACCTCCAAGGGGCTGGGATAGTGTTAAGGGGTTGGAGAAAAGACATGGCTTTTGATTAAATCATCCTTCTCTGGTTTCGGTGATAACTAAATGGCCTGATACTGCACGCAGGCTTCCTGATGCTTCTATTTTTTCTTTAATTTTTTTTTTCCTTCCTGTGTATTTTTTTTTTAATCCCTGAGGGAAATTTTGGAATCGCTCTAAAGTGAATCTTACCATCTCAGCATGCATCACCTTTTCATAGCTAGGAACTGGCAGCTGAAAAGAATTTAAGAGGCTTATTCCTCCCTAGGGATATTCCTGTCAAAGTAAGGGACAGTCCTGGCCAGCCTTAGAAGTTTTAGTTCCTGGAGTTATGTCATGGGGCAATTAATTGTTTTCCTAGAGAAGTGCTGTGAGGAACCACTACCAAGAGTATGACGTGTCTATGAAAACAGGTAAGTTTGTGGTGAGTGCAAAATGAAATCCTCTGAAGAGGTGTGTTGGCTCACATCTATCTCAGTTAAGCTCCCTTTGAAAGCACTCCAAAAGCACTTAAAATTAATACTGTATACTTGAGGAGCTTCATTGTTTTAACAGAAGCAGAAATAATGGGGAAGGGAGAAGGAAGATCAAGTCAATTCTTGGCACCAGCACTGGTGACTGCGCAATTATATTGTGGCCTTTCACAGTCTGATTTTCACTGATCCAGTGTTTCTATGATGTAGTTTCAGCTGAGAGGACTTGAGGTTCTCAGAAAACTCAGCTGATGCAGAAAGGTGCACTTTCTGTGGGTCTCTTTTTCAATTAACAGATGTCCCATGGCTCAAAATGACAGTTGCCACACTGGGAAGACTGGGCATCACGATGGCTTTTGAAATCGTCTACCTTGTAAACACTGAATTGTATCCCACAACACTGAGGTAAGTCAAAAGCTCTCGGGAATCTTCCAAATTTCCCCTCTGCTTTTCCCCATTCCCTGTTTCACTGCTGTTTAGTAAAACTTAGCTTTCTCCAGAGATTCCTTGTTGAATAGCTACTGCTCAACATTTGTTGTATATACTGATGAGAGAATTTTGAATCTAAGGCTACATTCTGCTCCTTAAACTGCTAATTCATCTGTTTCATAACACCTTTCAAATACCTATCACCATTTTTCTTTTGCAGAAACTTTGGTGTTTCCCTGTGCTCAAGTTTGTGTGACCTAGGTGGGATCATAGCCCCATTCCTGCTTTTCCGGTTAGCAACTGTTTGGTTGGAGCTACCTCTAATTATTTTCAGTAAGATTCAATTTAAACAGTCCTTTTGGTTTAATTATTCTCCTCCTAATAGAGCTTTTTTTGGGCAAAAGTTTAGTGTGTGGCCTTCTCTCCCCCTCAAACCAGCCCCTCTCAACCTTCATGCCTAGAGCAAGAGGCTGAACAGCAAATGGTTGAAATGTAGGTGATTTCACAGCATGCTATGGAAGACTTCAGGTCTGCTTGGGTAAATTGGCTGAAGGAACACAAAAGAAACTGTGTGAAGTGCTTCAATACTGTGAGACCTTACATCTAAGTTGTGTAATTGTAGGGAAGTAATCTTAGTTTCCCAAGAATAGAAGTCAATGTCCTTTAAAAAGTATGACCTTCAAAAAATGGTTTGGGTTTCTTTTGGTAGATACAGTTATGACTATGGATATTGTATTAGCCATAACTTTGTATTCCTGTCAAACTGTTTTCCTCGGTTCCATTTTTTGGGGGAAAAAAAAGAAAAAAAAAAAAGAAAAAAAAAAAAAGAGCCCTGCAAGGTCATTCTGTGGAAAATAAAGATTAGTTATTTCCAATGAGGAAATGGGAGTCTGTAGCTAAACCACACTAAATCTCACTTTAACCTTAATTTAAATAAACTTTCTTCAGTGGATAAACAAGAAAAGTAACAATTTTCTTATTCCATTTTATTTCTTCAATGTCCTTTGTAGGTATTCTTGCAGTTGTTTGTGGTCTCCTAGTACTGCTTTTACCAGAGACAAAGGGAATCTCCTTACCGGAGACAGTGGAGGATGTGGAGCAGCTTTCAAGGTATTATATGTAGTTTTTTTACCTTTACTTGGGTAAAATTTCCTGAGAGCATTCACCTCTGACCTTATCAGCTGTCATAAATTATTGATGTCTTTCAAGTGTCAAAGTAAATTCCCCAGTGAGGTTTATGTTACAAGCAGGTGGTATTTTCCCTCAAAAGAAATGCAAACCTTTCAGTAGCAATAAGGCAGTTTATTAAAAAACTGTACCGGAGTAGAATCTGCATTTTCCTCATAGAGGCATAAAGTTGTCCTATTCATCTCTAGAAACAGAAAGTGATAGGATGCAAGACACATATTGTAAAGTACGGCCTGCAACTCTCTGCTTAGACATTACCTCAGTCAAAGCATCCTGCAAAGAAAATTGAAAATTAATGTAGAAGAAAAGTTCATAGCTGAAGAACTGTAGGCACAGCTTTCCTACTCCTGACACACAGCAAGCCAGATTCCACATACACTGTAGGTCTATGTAGAACACTCATAGCTTACCTAAATTTCTTGAGGAGCCAGCAATATCTCTTAATGTTTAAAGCAGTGGATTTGGATATTCCATCAGCAACTTTTACTTTCCTCAACTTACAAATTAAAGAAAAAAGAAATTTTCAATATAGAAAATCAGTGTTTCAGTCCTGCAGCTTGGACTACAACTTGGGTTGCGTCTTTTCCTACTTCTTTCACCCTTATGTTCCTCTCCTCTCCTGCTTCAGCAGTCATTTTGGTAAATGTGGCAAGAAGCGGAAGCGCCAGGACACCAATTCTTATATCTGACCTTTGAAGGACAGCACTGAGCAAAGAACCATGTTCCCATACTGAGAACTTTTTCTTCACCGCTTCAAAATTTGCTCCAGAGTATGGATTAAACTCCATGTTCTTTTTCTAAACATAAGGATGTTTAAAACAAGCAATGTATTTTTCTATAAATATGGAATAAATTCATTTTTTTCCTGAGTATACTGTTTGCACGAAGAGATGACTCCATGGTAATTGAGCACGAGCAAGATGCCTTCTCCAGCTTTGTGGGTTCTTATTTATTTCTTCATATGTTTGAATCATCTGTTTATTCCTATTTCTGGCATATAGATTTGAAATGTCAGTGCTTAAGATTTTGCTGATTTTGAGGAGGAGAAGATGAGTATTTCAACCTGTTCTGTTTTGGCTATGGAAAATGTTGAGAAATGTAAGATCTGATGTCTCAGGAAGGGGGTGCTTATCAGGGTGGCTCTTTCTCTGGTTGGAAGGGATGGGAATCAGAGGCATCTGTTTCAGGCCCCTTGCCCTGGTCTGACCCTTTCACCTTGAGAGCCTTGTCCACAAACCCCCTCCTTAACTGCTTGTTAAAAGGGTTTCTGCAGTGTAGTAGCAGTCCTCCTCCGCTCCTTCCCAGGGTTTTATGTAGGTGTCACCCCCTACAGAAAGCATTATCTCTGCAGGTCAGATTGTCCTCTCATCCACTATTGTCTCCCCCAAGACTCAGCTGGGGCATCTCTCCTGGCCAGGGATGCTGCATCTCAGGGAAGTGGTTCTGCCTGCTCTCCCTTGTTAGGTGCTTTTCCACTCTTTCAAAATTGTGCTGAGTTTTTCCCTTCCAAATCAGAGTCTCTGCAAAACTGAATCCATCACCTTGACCACTGCCCTCTGTCCATTGTTATTATTTGTCACTGTTCTGCCTTGGGGATAAATTGCTTGGATTATTGATGGGGATGTTAAACCATCTTAACAGGATGGGTAGGGATGAGACAAAAGCTTTGGTTACAGAGAGAAGTGTTAGTTGATCCCAGTTGTTTGAAACTGACATGCATCAGAAGAGCTTGAATTTGCAGCTTTTCAAACATATAGCAGGGACAACCTGTTTCGTTTTTCAGCCCTATGACCTTCTGGCATTGGCTCCTGGCCTCTGTCAGGTAAGCAGCAGACTCCCTACACTGAAGGACTTGAAATGATATGATGTTCAAAGGCTATCCTGTTACCAACATGGAATTAAATAAACAAAAGAAAGCAAATGAGCTCTTGTAAAGGATCTTATAAACTCATAAAATAATGTATTTGGCATAAGCAGACATAGGACTGAGTTTTGAAGGTTCATACTGCAAATGAGTAGCACTAACCTTACAATCTGTGCAACTGAATGACTACTGCTCCATTCTCATCATCTTAAGAGCACACGTAGGCAGGTGCCTGCACAGGGATATTTTCTATGGTGTAGTGTCAATGTGCATTTCAACAGCTCCCGGCTCTCCTGGCCTTTTCCTAGCAACTGCTGGAGGGAAACAGGAACTTTTCCAGTAATCTCAGTTTTTCAAGGCTGTTTCTGACTTCCTCCAAGGCATAGCTAAAGGTCAATAGGATGCTTAGTAAAAGTCAATAGTGACTGATACATATGAACTAAATGAGCATCTCATATCTGACTAATTAGCAATATCTAGAAGACAACAGAAAACAGGAGCCACTGCTGCAGGAAAAGAACCTACACAACACAGTCTGCAGATAGCTGTAATCTCATGGGGGCTGGCTGGCAGAGACCAGCCCTGAACCCAGCTTGCACTGGCTGGGCATCTCATCTTAACTCAGGGTTGGAGTTCAGGTCCTTGGCCCAGCCTCCCTTTGCACCTGGACAGCTCACATCACTGGCATGGCCCTGGGAGAACCAGGGTGAGGCAATCAGATATGATGCTGCATGAGCTAAGCCTCCCTCTTCCTTTTAATGTTTCTTCTTTGTGAATTTGAAATATTTTTACTTGGTTTCTTAAACACTATAGCAGTCTGAGAAGGACAGTAAAGGTGATTTAAAAATACCAATTGCCAAAGAAATGTCAATATTATTTACTGGCTACTGCTGTTTGTGGAGCCTAAAATATGAGAAGACAGGCTTCTGCCTTTCGGACTGCTCTTTGTTCTGCGTAGCATCATACATTCTCAGAAGAGAATACATGTGAAATATTTCAGCTTGTAAAATAGCTAAGAGCAGTGTCAGAAGTTTGGATGTATTCATTTTCTAAAAATTCATATGACAAACACAGCAGGAAAAACACGGTGTATGTGCATTCTGACTTCTAATAAGATAACAATAGCTTCAGGTAGAGTTTGCATTTGGTAATGGTTTTTGTGCAAATACCTACCCCTAATGGGGATTTTGTAAGATGGAAAATTCTCCCATCTCTATGAGACGTTAGCTTTCTTGGTGAAGGCTGTGAAGTGGGTAGTAATGTGTTGTATGATCCCTGGTTTGGTGACTGTAGTGCTACACTGTTGTGAGTGAGGGAGCACAGATAAGACGATTAAAGCAGAGTGAGAGTTTCAGCCAGGGCGGATCCCAGGAGAAACCAGCTGGGACTGTGCAGACCATTGAAAGGACTGCTTGCTTAAAAGGAGTGACTGCAAATTTTTATGTGTCTCAAACAGCTTAATACATTGAGCCTTAAAGGTAACTCCTACAAACTTCTTCAATGACAAAGCACTGTTTTCCTAAGCTGCACTGGCTGAAACAAAATAGGCTTATCATCACTGACCTCAGTGAGACCTACCTCTTCGGGAAGCAGCCAAACACTGCCTGCTTTATACCTCAGCAGCTCAGTGAGGGATGTCATGTGCATAGCAAACAATGGATCACCTTACCACCACCAAAGACAAATCCATAAGCTGTGTTCTTCCTGCCTGCTAAGACATTGCTCAAATCAGCCAACAAGTGAATGTACTATTTGGTCCAAATGTGCAGCTGACACCAAATTTAGAATCATAGAATCATAGAATCATAGAATGGTAAGGTTGGAAGGGACCTCAAGGATCATCCAGTTCCAACCCCCTGCCATAGGCAGGGACACCTCCCACTAGTACAGGTTACTCAAGGCCTCATCCAATCTGGCCTTGAACACATCCAGGGAGGGAGCAGACACAACCTCCCTGGGCAACCTGTTCCAGTGCCTCACCACCCTTACTGTAAAGAACTTCCTCCTAACATCTAGTCTAAATCTCCCCTCTGCCAGTTTAAGCCCATTGCCCCTTGTCCTGTCATTGCAGGACCTTGTAAATAATCCTTCCCCAGCCTTCCTGTAGGCCCCCTTCAGATACTGGAAGGCTACNAACAAGTGAATGTACTATTTGGTCCAAATGTGCAGCTGACACCAAATTTGCCTTGTTACTGCATCTTATCTGTGCAAGTGGTTAGTGATGAATGGTAATTGTCATTGCTACTCACACTCTTGCAGAAGGAAAAGATTACAATTTACATAATAGCAGATGTTATGAGATGAGCCTTCCATAGGCACTCAGGTGTGTCCAGGAATTTCTGGTGGGTTTGGAAAGGACAGCAGGAATGTGGTTTTCTGCCTACAATCCAGGTACTAACCAAACCTGCAGGAGTTCACACCAGAAGAGCTTTACAAATCAAAAGACAAGCTGAAACACACAAATTCTCTTGTCTGATTTAATGATCCAAATGAATCAATACAGAAAATAAGCAAGATGGTATCTGTGCCCAGTGAATACACTCTGACAAGAGAACTGGGAGGGAAATTCTTTATCAGAACTGTTTCTGCTCAGGAAGGTGCTGCCATGAGATCATTGCTTCCCTAAAGTAAGATTCTGTGTGTGATAGCTGCAAAATCCACCCTAAGGTCTAGCTATTTTATAGCTCTTATATCCCCTCATAACCTTTATCTACAGAGAGAGAAAAAAAAAACAACCCACAAAAAAACAAGAAGAAACAAAAACCACTCCACAGATGCAGCTCATCCCATCTATATATTCATTCATACAGGAAAGAAAAACAAACCACAAGGTAATTAAAATTAAATGTTGTGCAACTTGACATGCCTGTGGTGGATCTGGGTAAGGCATTTGTCTCTGTCCCACATGACATCCTGGTCACCAAACTGGAAAAACGTGGACTTGATGGGTGGACCACTTGCTGGATGGTTGCACCCAGAGAGTGGTGATCAAGGGCACAATGTCCACCTGGAGACCAGTGACAAGTGGTGTCCCTCAGGGGTCAGTGCTGGGACCAGTGCTGTTTAACATCTTTGTCGGTGACATGGACACAGGAATTGAGTGCATCCTCAGCAAGTTTGCAGATGACACCAAGCTGTGTGGCACAGTCGACTTGCTAGAGGGCAGGGATCCATCCAGAGGGACCTGGACAGGCTGGAGAGGTGGACCCAGGCCAATCTCATGAGATTCAACAAGGCCAAGTGTAAGGTCCTGCACCTGGGTAGGCACAATCCCAAGCACAACTCCAGGCTGGGTGGTGAATGGCTGGAGAGCAGCCCTGAGGAAAAAGACCTTGGAGTCTGGGTTGATGAAAAGCTCAACATGAGCCTGCAGTGTGCACATGCAGCCCAGACAGCCAACCGAGTCCTAGGCTGCATCAAGAGAAGCGTGGCCAGCAG
>VWZE01014138.1:33140-296424 GCA_013396675.1 Eubucco bourcierii
TGGAGGTGTTCAAGGCCAGGTTGGAGGAGGCCTTGAGTGACCTGTACTAGTGGGAGGTGTTCCTGCCTATGGCAGGGGGTTGGAACTAGATGATCCTTGAGGTTTCTTCCAAGTTAAACATTTTATGATTCTATATAGAAAGAGAGTAGCAGACCATAAACTGGGTTCTTGAAAAGAATGGTCAATTTATAGCAATTTAAAAGGGATGATCATATTTATTTTACTTTCTTATGAATGATTGTAGGTTTAGCATTGCAGTTGGAATCTTTCTGACGTACACGCTGCTTTCCAGGAGAGGGCAGTTTGTACCCATGATCAGTAGTTTTCCATTATGCTCTTAATCCAAGGAATGTAGTTGGAAACTCGAACATAAACGCCAGGTTTCATGGGTTGGGCACAACCAAGACCCCAAGAGGTGACTCCATGTTGGACAAATTTGTCTTGGCTCAGACAGACCAGAGGTCCTCCACTGTCTCCCTAAACAGAGAAAGAAAGCAATGATTTCTTCAAGGACAGCCCCATGTGTAAGAATGGCCTTATCACAGAGGACGCTGAAACGTAAGTACATCTCACATGGGAGGAGCTTACAAGTTGTAACAAGTCATTGGAGTTCTAGCCAACTCCAGAAGAGTTCTCTAAGCATGTTGTAAAGCCATCTCCCCCAACATCCTGGTACTTCAGTCTCTTCTCTGAAGTCTTTGTGGCTTTCTGTTAGTGAATGCATACATTTAAGCTGTGTATCTTAATATATGAGTACACACTCCTCAATGGCCATCACAGTGCTTGTGTATAGGGAACATGTGCTGTGTTGGCAATAGCATTGGTCTGCTGGGGCAGGCAGTCTGCTGTTTTTACACTTCTTTACAGTGTCACTGCTGGCTTTTCAGGGAGGAAAGTTTCCATTTTGTTTCAGTAGGAAATATTTCTGAGTCCTTTCACATATTTAAAGAAACTGAAGAACTCAGTTTCAAAACTCAGACTCCTGTAGAAAGCATTCATACCACACTTGTGAGATAGACTATTGCCAAGCATGTGCTTCATTTTCAGGAAAAGGAAAGCCCAGCATGCATTTTGCCTGGTGTGACTTTTGCAGACACTGCTCTGGCAGTTGGAAGTTAGTAGTTCCTTTGGCCCTGTTATGCCTACATGGCAGACTCCTCTGCATTGTTCCTGTTAACTGAGCTAGCCTGAGCATTGGTACTAGCCTAGCTGAGGAAAAGAGAGTGGTCTAGGAAAAAGAGAACCAGATTGTTAGTCATTCTAAGAGAACTTCTGTACATCTCTCCTAGGCAGCTATATGTATTACCGTGTGTGTTGTAATTCACGCTTACCTGAAAAATTAGTTAGCTCACTTCCTAGCAGCAGGCAAGGGAGCAGCAAAAGCATTTTTTTTAACTCATGTGCCACGTGGTGTGACAACACACCAAGGCTAATTCTGAGCCTCTAAATTCCAGATAGCAAAGCACTACTGGATTCAACCAACACTGATGCTCACAGACTTCCTTACCTGGCAGCTGTCTGTGCCCCCATGAATATTCCCAGCACAGAGCTCGTTTGTCTTGACTCTACCATTCAAAAATTCAGGGCGGTTGCATATTTTATTCTCAATTACAGGGAACCCAGTTTCCTTTAAGTAGCCATCACCACCAGTTCCTTTGCAAATAAAAACAAAACCAAAATGAAAGCACAATGCATAATAAAGGTAAACATATTCACAAAACAAAAATTGATATGTGGCTAAGCAGTAAAACAATAATAGTGTCTATACACTATACATAAACTTTGCATACGAAGCAATATTAAAATTAGTAAGCATTATCAATATCATAGTACATCATCACCATTTACCACCTATCAAAACCTTCCTATTCCAACAGCACATGCTTAAGGATCTTGTACCCACTGACATTTGTGGGAGTAATTTGTAAGCTTTAAGAAAAAAAAAAGTATGTATTTTCTTAATTTTCTCCTCTGTGGAAGAAAGAAGGCAGGAAATAAACAGTTGAAAATGTCACGATAAGCAGAAACAAGGAGACAGAAAAGGTCTGATACATTGGGAGGTCCTGAAAATGAAAGTTATGTTTATACTGGCCTGAAATCGTCTGAACCAGGATGATCAGGGTAAGGAAAAAAAAAATTTAAAGATATTTTTGTGATTAAGTAACCTAAATCTAGAAAAAACTTTCCTTCTGACTGTGTAAAACCAGCAAGGGAAAAAGAGAGTAGTCTGAGAGATAAGAGTCAGCATCTCTTTAGGTCTGATTCACCTCTTTCAGTAGTCTTATTTGGGTTAAGTTTACACAGCTCTGAGTGATTTAGGAGAATCTAAATCGGAGTGAGACAGTGTAAAGAGTGGCACTACTTGATGAATGTTGATGAAATAAGCATGCATGCAAGATTTTATGGGGTGTTTTTGGCACAAAGAGAATATAGTTTTGATACCAGTCTCCAAACACAGAGCTTTAAGACATGTTAATTGTATTTCACCTTTTGTATCACCCCAGCCTGTCACGTAGCACTCCTCTCTCCCTCCTAACACAGCATCTTCTTTTGGCAAGCAAACTGGGATTACATGATTATTGATGACTGCTGGGCTGGAAGAAACAAACAAGAGATTGTTACCAGTACAGTAACAATTGGTAGCACATTTATCCCTCATACCATTTTCAGCTTTCTGAAAATATTTATGCACAGTCAGCATTTTCTTTGAAAATCTACGCTTCAGGCAGCAGGTTTTCTGATGTGCAAAACCATTTCTGGTTTAGAGTGTGATGTCATAGTGTTATACAAAAATGAAAAGATCTGAAATGGAGAACAGTTACAGGCTTTTGATACTGAAATTGCTAGCATAAATCCAAGAGAATTCTTTGATTTAAGTTAATGTTTAGACAACAAAACGGAATTACAAAGCCACTTTGGTGTATGAATTAGTATAATTTAACACGTAGTTTGATCTGTCTGCATCTGGTCTGACTGTTTGTGAACTACTTCCAAACTGAAGGTTTAGCACACAGCAAAATTCAAGTCAGTCTGACTTGCCCTTGGGTGCAGCTAAGGCTAGGTTTGTTAGGAAACCATATTAGTTGTGCTGACTCTGCATGTTTTGAATGTGCATTGCAGCCGTGGAAATCAAAGCACAAGCACCAGTCCTGGGATTGACTCAGATAGGGCTAATATTTTCACAAGAAGCTGGGAGGGGTCTCAGTCAAGACAGTCAGCTGAACCAGCCAGCGATGCCATACTGTCCTGTACTCTTGTCATGTCTGCTTATATAAGAGAATGGCTGGCCAGAGCAAGTGTGGGTGCTTTAAGCAGACAGTTGCAGTGGGGCAGGGTCTGGTGGATGGGCCATGCCATGCCGCCATGCCATGCCATTAGTGATCAGTGCTGCATTTGTATCACTTGCTTTGTATAGTATTTTATCAGCATTATTGTTATTCTTGATGTTTCTTTCTCTGTTTGTGCCTCTCTGTTAAACTTTCCTTATCTCAACCCATGGTGTTTTGCTTTTTGTCCTGATATTCCTTCTCATCTTACTCAGGGGTAGGGGGGTCAGTGTGTGAGTGGCTGCACAGGGCTCAGCTGGGTCCTTTCGCAGCTGCAGGGACTTACTCCTTTGAATTGCACAGTGCCTTGGTGAGAGTTTCAGCTGAATAGAAAAAGATTTAAGAGGGGCCGCACTGGGTATTGCATCAAACACTCATGTTTACCTGCACACTGGGCAGACCTGAGAGAAGAAGAAATCTCCCCATGACAGCATGGAAACAGTCTAGAGTGACACCATGCTAATACTGCAGCTTTCAATCCTTATTACCTTATTAAGGCAGAAGCCTGTACAATACAGACTGAAAGCTCCTCTAGGTATTACCATCTCCCACTTGGCTGCCACTGCCTCACCTCCCAGTAGCTAGCATTCAGCACATTGCCAGCCTGGGTCACTGTCCCTAGCCTTTTTCCCTTCCCAAGGCATGGCTTTCCCTTTCAGAAGCCCTGCAGTTCAATCACCTTGGTTTCCACCGGAGCTTCTGCAGAAAGAGATGGTCTTAGACTTCTGATTGAACATGGTACATATAGAAAAAATTCCAAGACACCAGCAACCACTGTTTAGTTAATTTGTCCCATCAGAACAAAGGAATACTTCAGGTGAAAGGGTACCTGCTCAGTTTTAGCAGAGCAATGTCTGCCCTGTGTGGCTCCTTGAACAATTTCTCAACATCTCGCTTTTGCACTGACGGCTCTAATGCTCGCTCTCTGTGTAATCCAAGGTATACTTTATATGCGGCTGGCCGCGATGACCTGTTGGAAAAGATTGCACATAGTGACCTGACCAACACGGACCCAGGACACAGACCACTTACAAGTTATTGGGCGCCTTGCGCTGTCCAAGACAGAAAAGTAGAGCCAAATTTGCAATAAACTTAATTTCTTAATCCCTTATTACGGCACATGAAATTAAATTAGTAAAAGATATCACTGTCACTCTTTGTTTCTTCAGTCGAAACTTTGCTTTAATGAATAATAGACTTGATTCAATGCTCAACTATCTGAAAGCTAAATTGAGAGGTTGGTTCTTGGGTCCATTTTCTTTCTTCTCTGATTTTCTACCTAGTGTGGGAAAATGATAGTGCAGGCTATAATAGATACTCACTTTTCTAAGCAGTGAGCAGCAGTAAGAACCCACTGAGGGTCTATCAGAGTTCCTCCACAGAAATGCAGGCCAAAACTGTAATAGAGAAGAAAGGCATAAAAAGGTGTTGGTTTAAGGTGAGGAAGTTAATTCCACTGCAGTTCACCAGGTAATCACAGAATTGTTTCTATTAGAAAAGACCTTTAAAATCATTGAGTTCAATACTGTCTAATTCTACCAAGTCCAATGCAAACACACATCCCTCAGCACCACGCCTATGCATCTTTTAAACACCTCCAGGGATGGGGATTCAATCACCTCTCTGAGGAGCCTATTCTAGTATTGTTCCTTCTCATGAAAAAGTTTCTTTTAATATCTAACTTAAACCTCATCTTGTGCGGTTTGAGACTGTTTCTTATTCTTCTGTCACTTGTAACAAGGAGGAAGAGACCAACACTCACCTTGCTACAACCTTGTTTCAGGTACTTGTTGAGAACAATAGGGTCCCACTCCAGCCTCCTCTTTTACAGACTAATATTTTTAACATTACAAACTAATTCTAACTTCACAAACTGAAGACATTATTCAACATTTTAATTAAAATAGCAACATTTTGTTTCCCTGAGTAATACATCTTACAATGACAGCAGTGTTCTGTGGACAGTTTTCTAAGACCTTGTATGAAAACACATGGATTTTGTTCTAATCAGTATTTCTGTTGCAGGAAAACCTTATGTGCAATGATGTTTACTGTTGTAGAGATTCTGGCTTTTATTCACCTCAGAAAGCTCTCAAACTGGCCTTATTTCCTAGTTTTACTAATAACTTTACCAGTCTAAATGACCTTCCTTAGGATAAGCACACATAATGTATAGCCTTGAGTTGGTTTTAAATTAAAATCAAGTTTAGAATGATACAACAACACACTAAAACATCCTCTGTGATACAAAATTTATTTGCATGTGAAGTCTAATGCAGTAGGGAACAGCCATACCTTGTCCGTAGACTGATTTGCCAGGGCCAGGAGTGTGGATGTGAAATACACCCAGCAACAATTCTTTGAGCGCACAGCTTTGGTCTGAACTTGGCTTTTCCACACTCATACTGAGCAGGAGCTACAGAATGAATTAAAAATTGAAAAAAAAAAAAAAAAGTCACTGTAGAGAGCTTTAGTGTATTTGTTATGCATTCACTGTGCACTCAGAAAACTAGAAGGCAAATTTGTTATCTTTGTCACTTCAGCTCTTGGTTCTCTGAAGACAATCATACACCATGCATCCCCTTTATTTTGTTAGGTTACCTTCATCTAGAATGTTTTAGAATAGCTGATCTTTTTCTTTTTTACATACATTTTTCAGTGATTTGTAAATCACACATGAATAGCCTTAGAGGCAAACAGAATAAAAACACCAAAAGAAACAAAACAAAACGCCAAAACCAACTAACCTCCTCCCCCTCCAAAAAAACCAAACCAAACCAAAAACAAACACCAACCGCCTCCCAAAAAACAGAAGAAGAAAACAGAAACAAAGGAAAAATAAACTCCCACTATAACTTTAAACCTACTGTTCCAGATACCAGTCATGCAAAAGTTGCACTGGCACCTGTTGTCAAACAATCTTGGTGGTATAGCATATAGAATTCTATCATTGTCTCTGTGGAACAAAATTCTGTCCACTGATCTCAGGATCTTTTGGTACTTCAGATTCCTCTGAGGTATTAAGGAAGGGTAGCTCTTATTCAGCCATAGGGAAATGACTCTTAATCACACAAAATTTAGAATTGGTTGCTAGCAAAAGGAACTGACTAAAGAAATCAAAGACAAAAGCCACATTTTCTCTGTTCTTTAACTGAACAACTGAATTTAAAAAAAAAGGCTATTAATTAAAAAAACAAACCGGATCTTCAAAATTAATACAACGGCCACGTGAAAGTGCCATTTTCCCATTCAGAGCCCTATGCAATGCTTTCAGTGTAGTGGTTCTTTTAGAGTTACAGGGTGTGCTTGTTTTCATACATTGACCTTTGTCTTTTTTGAGTAGGAACTACTGGCATAGCTTTTGCTGTTAATGGACATGAAAGTACTTCAACCAAAATGTTGTAAAACTTTATGATTGTAGACTTCATTGCACCTCTTCATTCAGAGTGTTGAATGGTTTGGTTACTAGCAACAAAAACAAGGGCCTTTGGTTAAATATTTAAGACTCGATGCACTTTCCAGATGTTTGACATGGTACAATACTAGAGGAGGGGAAATATGGTTTATGGCAGAACCAGAGGTGCATAAGCATGGAGTGTACATATTTTTTCTGAGGTAAGAGCATCATTTTTCAGCCTGGTTACACACACAGCTATGCCAGTTGACCAGGAAGGAGCAAGGAACATTTTTGCAGGACAGGTTCTCTTTTGAAGTACATGGCAAAACCCATGTGACTTTCAGGTACAACTTCTGCTGGGTTTGGAGCTTCCAAGGAATAAGCCTCACTCGTAAGACTTCAGGTGCAGATTCTAAGAATTCTTTCCATACACACAGTCTTAATTTCCAATCTAAAGCCATTGCACTGTCTTAGATAATTTTTTCAGATTATTACTGAATGCCCTCTAGTTGTCATAAAAGGTTGTAGGAAAGTGAGACATTAGTCTTTAAATGAATAATTACGGCACTTAGGAATGTCACAGTACTCCCAGGCTTTTCTTGGGTCTGTAGTGTAGCACCATGGTCCATTCACATCTCCATCAGGATTCCTGCAATACTGTAACAAATAATAAAGACACCAGCTATTCACCAGGGGACAAAAAAACCCTTAATGTTTCAAAAATAAAATAAAATTAAACTTGGGAAATATTTTCTTTTACTTCCTTACTGAATAAGTAATTTCCAACTGCTTACATAAAACATTGTGTAATTTTTCTGTTTGGTCTGTAAGTTTAGAAAAATACAATAAAAGTGCAACCTCTTCAACTGTTTTCAGTCAGGAAGCTTCACTAGTGAAAGCTTGTATGTCTGAGCTATCAAAAAGTATGAGATCTTGACCTAGGATGGTGCTCTCTAAAGCACTAGCCTAGTTCTGTTTCCACTCCAGTTCATAGGAACAGTATGGTCAGTCCTGAGGTCTTTTCACACCCACTCTGGTAGCATGACTCTGGAGTAAATAGATATTGTGTAGCTGCTCTTGCACAACTTGGTGAAGCCTATGAGTACCAAGGGGCAGAGCTGCAGTGTTTGCCCCAATGTGAGTGAGTTACCTGGTTAGATGAATTTCTAGGCCTTAATGGCTATACTGACTGAGGTCTACTCACACAACTTAGTGTTACGAGACATTATTTTAGTTCCCTTTCCTACTATGAAATGTATCATATGTTTTAGGAAAGGGGAGATAATATTTGTTTCCTTCCTCAAGAGTCTGTGCTGAACGCAAGAACCAAAATGTTAAGGTACACAAGTTTTTGAAGGAGTTTCCCCAACCTGAGATGGAGTTCAATACAGAGTCTGTGATAACATCAGAGAATTGACTAACAAGCCTTAAACTCATGTACCTGGAGAAAAAAGACTTCAGTCTGGCAGCACCAAACAAGCTCTTTATGTCACTTACAGAGCTTGTCACAAACCAGGTAAGTATTGCATAAGGGATGTAACAAGTTTAGAGAACTAGAGTTGAGTACTTGTGTTAGGACTACAGGACAAGCAGGCTAGAGATGGAGAATGACTTACAGGAGGAGTTGAATGCATCCTTGTATGACGGCCTGTGGCAGAAGGGCTGGAGGGAGAATTAGTGGAGGATAGGGGCTGCAATCCATCAGCTATGTATCTCAAGGAACTTGCACTGAAATTTGGATCCCTTGTCATCATACCTGTCATTGTTACTGCTGAAACCTATGAGACCTTCTCTTTCTGGCAGAGGAGGCAGAGATGCTGCCCACAGACCAACTCTGTTTCTTCTCAGTAGTGAGAAGAAGCAAATGCCCATCTGAAGCCCCTCGACTGTGCTGCAGAAGCATTCAACAGAGTTGAATATGATATGAAATGCTTGCTGAGGAACCATGATGATGATGGGCAAGGCTCAGTGACAGCAAGTATTAAATGAACAGTTGCTCACATTTTTATCCAGGCCTGCTCCTGGGTGAGTCGTGGGAGTGAAATAGTCGTGAGTATGTGGTCTCTGAGAACTCCACTCTTGACAAGTCCTACCTCTTCCAGTTTTTGCTACTGTGCCACGGTAGTCTTTACCATTACCATTAATGCAATCTGTGAAGAAAGAAGTAATTGTTGGCTGTGAAATATGTCTGTACTTGATGGTGGTGAAGCAGAAATAAATTTGGGGAAATACTACTAGGACTTACACCTCTTACATATTATGTGTAGGAGGAAAGAAGAACAATGTAGTATAAATGATAGTTAACAATCACATTTTAATTTCCTTGCATTTTAAATACTTTCTTTCACAATCATGAACAATTCTCCATCCTTGGTGAAGTAGGGAGAGGGGTTAGCAAAACCATAATTATGGACTTCTGGGGGGTCAGATTTTGGGCTGTTCAGGACACTGGTTGAGAAAGTCCCTTGGGAGACATTGCTAAAGGGGCAAAGAAGCCCAGGAAGGCTGGATAATTTTCAAGAGAGCAGTCTTAAAGGTGCAGGACCAAATCATTCCCATGTGCTGTAAAACGAACTAGTGGGGAAGACGACCTGACTGGCTGAACAGGGAAACTTTGCTGGATATCAAAATAAAAAGAGAGTTTGCCACTTTTGGAAGAAGATGTAGGCAAATAAAAAGACTACAAGGGTCTTGTTAGGTCATGCAGAGAGAAAGTAAGAAAGGCAAAAGTCCTGCTAGAACTCAATTTGGCCACTGTCATAAAGGATAACAAAAAACAAACACATAACAAAAAGAAAGCCAAGGAAAATGTCCACCCTTTATTGGATGCAGGCGGAAACAATACTACTAAGGATGAGCAAAAGGCTGAGGTACTTGATGCCTTTTTTGCCTCAGTCTTTCATAGTCAGATCAGTTATCTTTAGAGTATTCAGCATTATGAGTTGGGAGATAGGGATAGAGAGCAAAATACTATCTCCATAATCCAGGAGGAAGCAGTTAGCAACCTGCTATGCCACCTGGACACTCACAGGTTTGTGGGACTGGCTGGAATCCACATGGGAGTGCTGAGAGAGCTGGCAAAGGAGCTTGCTAAGACACTTTGCATCATCTATCAGCAGTCCTGTTTAACAGAGGAGGTCCCAGATAACTTGCTTCTCCTCATCAGGCTGAAGGAGTTGATCCAGTAGATGAGGAGGAATGGAAAATGGTCTTTTCCTGGGGAGGTAATAAAACTCCATCCCGTCCCCCTTCACCTTTACAGGTGCCACTTCAGAACAGATATGAGGCCCTAGATCCAGAGGGTTGATCAGATGAGATCAAAGAGAATAATTTATAGAATGGTAAGGTTGGAAGGGTCCTCAAGGATCATCTAGTTCCAACCCCTTGCCATAGGCAGGGACACCTCCCACTAGTACAGGAGGTTTGACTATATTTGACTATAAAGTCTCCCAGTGTCACTTCATCTATCAGACGGATTGGTATTAAAAAGAAAAAGAGGAAAATAGTACTAGGAGACTCCCTTCTGCAGGGAACAGAGGGCCCTGTATGCTACCTGGGCCCATCCCACAGGAAGGTTTGTTATCTCCCTGAGGCTTGGGTACAGGACATCATGAGAAGGCTGCCTGAGCTAATTTAGCCCTCTGAGGGGCTGAGGGAGCTGGGGTTGTTCAACCTAGAGAAGAGGAGGCTCAGGGGAGACCTTAATACTCTCTACAACTATCTGAAAGGAGGTTGTAGCCAGGCGGGGGGAGGGGGGTGTGTGGGGGGGTTGGTCTCTTCTCGCAGGTGCCCAGTGACAGAACAAGAGGACACAGTCTCAAGCTGTGTTTAGGTTGGATGTTAGGAAGTTGTTGTTCACAGAAAGAGCGATTGACCATTGGAATGGGCTGCCCTCGAAGGTAGTGGAGTCATGAACTCTGGAGGTGTTTAAAAGGAGACTGGATGAGGCACTTAGTGACATAGTTTAGTTAATTAGAAAGCATTAGCTGGCTGATAGACTGGACTTGATGATCTCAAAGGTCTTTTCTAACCTGGTTAATTCTGTAATAATTGGAGGCTTGCAAGTGTAAAGGCCATCTACAATAAGAGGATTCAAGGAACTACAGGCCTGTCAGACTGACCTGAGTACAGGTGAAAATTATGGAGTGATTCATCTTGAGTACATTCACATGTCCAGTGCAGAACAACCAAGGAATCAGGCCCAGCCAGCATGGGTTCACACAAGGCAGGCTCTGTTTGGCCAACCAGATCCCTTTTTATGACAAGGTGATTCATGCAGTGGATGAGGGAAAGGCTGTGGATGTAGTCTACTCAGATTTTAGTAAAGCATTTGACATTGTTTCTCACAGCATTCTCCTAGAGAAGCTGGCAACTCATGGATTAGACTGATGTACCCTTTTCTGGGTAAAAAACTGGATGGAAGGCTGGGCCCAAAGAGTGGTGGTGAAAGGAATTAAATCCATCTGGCTGCCAGTCACTAGTGGTGTTCCCCAGAGCTCAGTATTTGGATTGGTCTTGTTTAATAGCTTTATCAATGATCTGGATGAGGTGATAGAGTTCTCCCTCAGGATATTTGCAGTTGATATTCCCAAATTGCATGGGAATGTTGATCTGTTTAAAGGGAGGAAGGTTCTGCAGATGGATCTGGACAGGGTGGATTGAAAGGCCAAGATCAGATGTTTGAGGTTTAATATGGCCACTTATGCCATTGCTTCTGCACTTGGACCAGAAGAAACCCATGCAATCCTACAGGCTTGGGAAAGAGTGGCTGGAAAGCTACTTAGCAGAAAGGAACCCAGGGATGGTGGCTGAACGTTAGCCAATAGTTTGTTCAGGTGACCAAGAAGACCAAGAGCACTCTGGCCTCTATCAGAAATTGTGTGATCAGTAGGAATAGAGAAGTGACCACACTTCTGTATTCATCTCTGGTGACGCTATACCTTGAGTACTGTGTTCGGTTTTGTGGTCCACACTACAAGAAAAACATTACACTGAGTTGCTGGAATGTGTCCAGAAAAGGGCAACAAAGCTGGTGAAGATTCTAGAGAACAGTTTTATGAATAGTGGCTGAGGAAACTGGGAGTTTAGTCTGGGGAAGAGAAGTCGTCATTATAGCTCTCTACAACTATCTGAAAGGAGAATGAGTGTTGATCTCTTCTGCCAAGTAACTAGCAATAGGACTAGAGAAAATGGCTTCAAGTTGTGCCAGGAGAAGTTTAGATTAGATGTTAGGAAAAATATCTTTACTAAAAGAGTGTCAAGCATTGGAACAAGCTGCTGAGGGAAGTGATGGAAGCATCATCACAGGAAGTATTTAAAAAAATGTGTCTATGTGGCACTTTGGGACATAGTTTAGCAGGCATGGCAGTGTTGGATTGATGATTGGACTTGAAAATCTTGGAGCTTTTCTAACCTTAGTGATTCTATGATCCTCTGAAAGTCACAGATCAAAGAAGCTTAGACTCAGTTGACTCCTCATGACTCCAGAAACCAGGGCTACAAAGACCATGTGCTGGTAAAGTCTTAGGACACTTAAATCAGTCCAATGCCACACTTCACAGTAGGTAAAAAGCAAAAAATTGAAAGGGGCAGCATCCTAATCATCTACTTCAGAACAAAGGTGCATCTGAACTGAATTAATAAAGCAGACTGCCATCTGGTGGGAAACAGCACCCAGAAATTGTGAACGCATAGCACATGAAAATACTTTTTCATAACAGTTGCAAGCTATCATCTCTATATTTACTGGCATTGCTAGGTATCCTCCCACAATAGTGTGGAGACTAAAAGCCACCTGTTTCCTTGTGCTTCCAATCTTGCCAGATATAGTAGATAGAAGAAAGAATATTCATCTAAAAATCAAATAGAGAAACCCTGCTATAGAAATCTACAAGAAAGTTCAGAATATGAAGAGAGTGGATACAATATTATACTAAATTCTGTAATTATATAGAGTTTTCTGCATATCATCTTCATTGCATTCTTGATGACATTTTCATAAAAATCAGCTTGCTGGTTATGAACATATTTAGGGGAATTGGAAAGTAGACCCACCAGAATTTGATTCCAGTGTAGTCTGAGGAGGTTTTGGTAAAGTCACTGTTGTGTGGTCATCACATTTCTTCAAGTTACAATATTCCCATCTCACTCTGGGGTCGGTGGTGTAGCACCATGGGCGGCTGTCAGCATCTGGATTTCTGCAATAATTCTGCTTCAGGTCCCTAAAAAGGTAAACATACCACAGTTCCACCCATGCCACTGAGGAGAACTTTGAAGAGCATTTCGGAAAGCAGGTGGGCTACAAAGCTACCATACATAATTTATCATGTACAGTGTGCCACGGAAATCCTTTTTCCAGCAAAAAAGAAATCAAGAGAAATACACAGAATACTTAAATATGCCAAGTACTTCTTCACTGATTAACATATGCAGTAGAATATAATTCACGAGTACAGATAAGTAAATGCACACACACACATATATATGTGTGTATATATATATACACATACATATATATGTGCGTATATATATATACTGCACACATACACACACACACATATATATATACATGCATAAAATACATAATTATTTTTACTTTTTCAAATACATTAACAGCTTTTAAGAAGAATCTGGGTTTTGCATTTTGGAATAAATAAATAATAAAAATTTGGAATAAGAAAATAACTCATCCTTTCCTCAAAACTCTAATGAATTGCAGACTAGGAAGCAAAAACATAAAGCCATGAATTAGCTAACGGAATTGTAGAATGCACTGGGTTGGAAGGGACCTCTAGAGGTGAGCTCATGTTTATAAACAGTTCATTTTGGTACATAGGGAAATTTATGATAACTCTTAATTTCTTTATAAGCACACAGTTAAATAGTCTAAAGCACAATAGTGACAACTGTGGTTTGTGTTTGAAGATGAGGTTAATAGAAAGTATTTCTACATTAAAAATAATAAAAGGGAGGGATTTCTTTTGTCAAGCACACTCCCTTCCTAGCTTTAAAATCATTGTTGTGTAAAAACAATGCAAATTGAACCAAGCTCATGAATGGTGACTGTTCAGTAAAATAGAGATGAAAAATACACGTACGCATTTGGGAACCGGTCTGCTGTTTTATTGTGTCGGTGCGGTGACATTGAGCTCCAGGCTTGACATTTTTTCCCCGTGAGAGTGAAAGAAGCTGTGCCACGGTAAGTCACACCATTGCCTTTATAGCACTCCTCAGTAATTTGAGCCTGCTCAGGCACATCAACAGCTGTAGTGAATAACAGAAACCAGTCCCTTGCATCTTAATACTTTCATATATATACATAAGCATAGAAAGCCAACAGAAAACAAGGCACAGTATTTCACTGACTGACTGCATACTCTCTCTAACAGAATTCTTCTCAGACTGTAGATCAAAGGGAAGAGTTCTAAAAGTATTTGCAAACATTTCGTGATATGCTGGATTAGAAGCATTTGTATATCAATTTTTCTCCCATGCATGGGGATTTATTTCATCTAACAATGCAAATAATTCACAGATGGATCGCAGGTTCTTCAGGACAAGGGAATGACTGTGACTTTGCCACAGATGCATGTGTGGAACAAGTCTTTCTTGTATAAGAAGAATTTTCTTTTGGTTGCTTTTTATGGAGTCTTGGTTCAGTGCTCTGAAATTCTAAAATCATAGAATCAGAACCATTTTGATTGGAAAAGACTTTAATATCATTGTGTACCAACCACTGTTTAACTCTGTCAAGTTTGGTACTAGACCATGTCATTCAGGACATCTATGCATCTTTTAAACACCTCCAGGGATGGGGATTCAATCATGTCCCTGAGGAGCCTGTTTCAGTGTTTGACAACCCTTTTCATGAAGAAACTCCCTCTAACATCCAATCTAAATCTACCTTAGTGAAACTTGAGGCCATTTCCTCTTGCTCAGTAACTTGTACTTGGGAGAAGAGATCAACACACATCTCACAACAATCTCCTTTCAGGTAGTTGTGGAGACCCTTTTCTCCAGACTGAACAACTCCAGTTCCCTCAGCTGTACCTCAGGAGACCTGTTCTCCAGACCCTTTACCCTTTGTTGCCCTTCTCTGGACCCATTCCCGCACCTCAATGTCTTTCCTGCAGTGAAGGCCACAGAACTGAACACAGTACTAAAGGTGTGGTCTCACCTACCCTTCATGAACCCATGATGACTGGACCTGATCACCCAGATGCCCTACACATGCTGCATAAAAGCATTCAAGATGATCTAATCAGTCTGACTTTCCCTGACACCAAGGTCAGACTGGCAGGTCTGTAGTCCCCTGGATTCTTCTTCCACCTCTTCTTCTAATGTCTCTCACATTAGCCAATCTCCAGCCACCTGGCACGTTCCCAGTTAGCCAGGATTGCTGATAAATGATGGAAAGTGGCTTGGTGAGCACTGATTCTTAGGTTGTGCTTTGAATTATTTCTTTCAGGAGATGTCATGCAAAGCTAATTAACCTTTCCATGGAACATAAAAAAAAAATAGAGGTTATCAACTTGGAAAAAGGAAATTACTTCTGCTACTGCAGGTTTTCCTGAGCTGAGTTGGTAGTGTTGTAAAACTTTCTGCACCTATCCACCAGACTACACATAGCAACCTAGGCTCCATATCAGCCTCAGGAGTTCAGCTGATATGTAGTAATACCGAGGGTGGCAGCAGTAATAAAATTGAGGAGAGACAACCAAGATGACCCTTTGATTCCAGATGTCTCCTGTTGTTCTTACCAGGGGCTTCTGATTCTGTCCCATCACAGGAGGGGATGCTGCAATATTCCCACCGGGCAGTTGTGTTGGTGGTGTAACACCATGGCATCTTCTCACCATCAGGATTTCTACAGTAGTTTTCCTCTAGGCTCCTGAAACAGAAGGCTTGGCTGAGAAAAGTCTATCATAGAAACCTAGCAAAAGTTATGAGCAACAGGAGAGTGCACCTTGCTGCACAGTTTGCTGTTGTATTTACTAGTGAGAACTGCTGCAGTTATTTATTGGTGCTATTTACTAGATGAATAGTTGCAGTGCACTAGTCTGGTGGATGTGCTGAGCCAGACATCTGATAGATTGATGGATGAACTAAAATATTGTATTTCATGTAGTACTTTGAGACCAAGATCAGCACAGAAGAATGAAAGAATTTAGTCTGAAGCCAATGTCATTATAACTTTCTTACTCCACATTGCTTTACCTGAGCAGCAATACAATAAAAGAATGAAATGAAAAAAATGAAAAAAAAATCAGCCAAGTGGAGCTTGAAAGTCAGAAAATGAGACACTAACATTCAAGAATAAAGAAGGGAATAAAAACAAGTGTGGGGCAAAAAAAAAAGAAAGAAAGAAAAAAAAAAAAACAACCCAAAACCAGGGAGAGAGACAGAATCCAGCTGAAGACCCTTGCAATACAGGTGAAGAAAAATGGAGTAATTCTGTGCTTGGTACTTCTCATGGACACTGAATAGTGGAGAGGCTTCACTTACTTGCAGGGATAGTTTTCAGGAGTGCGAGCATGTCTATGAGGAGACTGAGAACTCCAATGCTGGCAGGTATTTCCAGATTCAGTAACAGATATCGTGCCTCGATAGTCTTCACCTCTTCCTGATAAGCACTGACGTCCTGGTGCAGGAGCTGGTGGAGGTGTGGCTATTACGAAAAAAAGGAATTGAAATTAAACAATGTCTTCTAGACACAGTAAAAGCATAAACATAGCCACCTTGATCTTTATAATTAAGTGGACTGTTTAACTTTCTTTACAGTTAAGGTTTGAAGACTAAAATATTTGGAAAGTCCAAAAGGTAGAGAAAAGAGGCAGAAGTATCTAAACTTTTCTTTCTTCCATTTTAACGTTTTCACATGGAGTCAAACTGCATGAAGAGCATTTCATGTCTCTTCATAACAGCCAGGATGCAACATAATCAAGCAGTAGCAGATCCATCACAATGAAGCTGGTAAGTGAGCGTGTGGTAATGCTATAAAGAAAACTGGGGTGAAAGTGGCAGGCCCATCCATATTCTTTTATAGCTACAGTCATAGCTATGTACCGGTGTGGGGGCATTCAACTGGTAAAAGAGAGACAACAAGGATGAGCTCTGGTAAGAAATCCCAAGGAACAGTATCATGACAAGGAGTGGCCTTTAGGGGCAAAAGAAATTGAGAAGGTGAAGAATTGAATTGGAAGAGCAAAACGAAAACCAAAAGATCTTCAGGAAAAGTGAAACTTGAGTTCAAAAGAGGAACGTCAGAAGAAACTGAAATCAGAAGAAACATCAGAACCACTGAAATGGTTAGTGAAGACATCAAGGAAGGCAGATGTGCTTCAGGCAAAACCACTAGAAATGCCTGTGATAGCCTCAAAAGAAGTATTCAGAGGCTTGTTTCAAAAATATTTCTTTTTTTTTTCCATTTGAAATAAAAGTCAAGAGATTTTTATTATTTCCTTTATCTTTGGAGCCTCTTTGATTTCTTCTGCTTCCCTGCACCACCCTGAATGGAAGCTTTCTAGATGTCTTTGCGTCTAGAAGTCTGGAAGTCATACTTACTGCAACGAGGAATGTTGCAATATTCCCAGCGTTTAGTCGGGCTAGTAGTGAAACACCAAGGCCGAGGTTCACCGTCGGGATTACGGCAATAATTCATCTTCAGGTCCTTCTCAGGGAAACTAAGTAAGAAAAATAAATTTTAAAGAATGTCACTAGCGATCATAATAAATATCCTGTCTGGGGCAATGTGGTTATTAATCCACCACTGATGATAAACAACCTATTACAGTTTCTGACTTACTTTTCTGGGAGGTATCCATGAGAGTGAGGTTGTTGAGAGTCCCAGCGCTGGCACTCAAGCCCAGACACTGTTGTTGCAACTACTCCATGGTAGTTTTCTCCACTGCAGTGCATGCACTCTACTGTATGAGCAAGGCAGGATGAGGACGAGAGATAGAAAGTGCTTGACAAGCTGGTCACAGAACACTCATGACTTCAACTAGTTGATTATATTTATAGTATTTCATTAAAAAAACAACAACAGGAAAACACGCACCCCCTCCCCCAAGATTATAGACTATAGTTTTTAAAAGAGCTAAATAAAAAATACTAAGCTATAATTAAAAACACATGCCTTACTGATAGAATGTTTTATCAACTTTTTCAGTAGGAACTGTCATTTGGTTCAATTCTAGGATTATAATTTATTAAAATCTTTATATACTTATTTATTTATTTTTCTTAATTTAGGGAAAATGGAAGATTTTGTACAACTGGTTTGGGAATGTTTCGATATCTTCCCTGCTGCTGTTGAAAACGTCTTGGGAAAGTTTCAGATGGAACTAAACTCAACATTGGAACAAATACTCAATTAAAAAGTATCCGAATAACTTCACATTCTTGAACACATCTTCCAAAACCAGGATCAGTATCCTGACCTTCACACTCTGGGATGTTACAGTAATCAAATCTGGTAGCAGGATCTGTTGTGTAACACCAGGGTCCCTTTTCATCATTATCAGGATTTCTGCAGTAGTTTTCCTCCAGTCCTGCATTGGGATATCTTTCAGGTGTGTAACTGGAATAGAATTTAAATGGAATTAGAGAATAAGGAAAGTGGCCCAATTGTTCAGCTGAGGACTCTAAAAATGCAATCTTTATCTGAGGACCATTTTGTAGATGTTCTTCGTAAGAAGTCTCATTGCTACTGTGTGCCAGTGCTGAAGAGACAAAGGTCCATAGCTATATGCTTCATGAAATGTAGCGCCTCTACAGGCAGTCATGTCTTTGATACTTGCATTTACTCCAGCATTCAATTTCCAGTAATTTTTGCTCAGCTGAGTCACCATTTAGCATGTGGAGAAAAGTCTCCTCTAGGACATGTTTCCTGGGAGACAACGAGAAGATATTTGCTGAAATACAAGAGTTCTCAGAAACCTAGATACTATGCTTTCTCAATAGGAAGTTATCCATAAAGATAAAATAAAATTGGATTTTTTTCATTAATTACCAGAAATACTGACCTGTTAATCGTGGATTCACTGATAAAATAATACACCTCTATCTCATCTGCTGCATGTTATACCTCTAGCCAAGAGAAGTTCTTGTTCTGATGAGATTAATGGCAAAATCTTGTTTCATCAGAACCAGGTGCTTTTACTTTAAGGTAAGGACTACAAAATTTAAATGTAGGTGCCAAGATTGATACTACCCCTATTGATCACATAGCCTCAATTGCAGGTCTCTGAGTTACAACCGAGATTAGAGAATTATCTTATTCTAGGTGACTATAAAAAATATGTTTAAGAAGACTCTGAAAATCAAGTCACTTATAAGACTACTCATCACAATTTCAAATTTTAGCAAAATTTCAGAAAAACATGTAAGGATATACAAAAACCCCTTACTTTGGTTTATGGGGGGCATTATCATCCCACTTCTGACAGGGTATGCCATTCTGAGTTTTGGCTTCAGTTCCTCTGTAATCCACACCATTTCCCTCCTTGCATTCTAGAAGATAAACTGAAAGTATGTGTGCCTCATTAATCTGTATCTTTACAGAATTTTATCATATCCAAAATCCATTTTCATGCTGATACATTTAAATACATTTGATTGTATTTTGGTTTTCTTCTGCCACCAAAGATTGGCAGTCCATGTTGTAAAAACATGGACTGTGTCTAGACTGGATCTTTGGAGGAAGTTCTTTTCAGTGAGGGTGGTGAGACACTGAAACAGGTTGCCCAGGGAGGTTGTGGCTGCTCCCTCTCTGGAGGTGTTCAAGGTCAGGTTGGAGGAGGCCTTGAGTGACCTGTACTAGTGGGAGATGTCCCTGCCAATGGCAGGGGGTTGGAACTAGATGATCTTTGAGGTCTCTTCTGACCTAAACCATGCTGTGATTCTAAGATGAAGTTGTAGGTTATTGGCTGGTTTTAAAAAGAGAGAAGGGACTCTTAATCATCTCCCTTAAATCCAGGCCCTTCTGTAGTCTTTTCTGGTTGTGGATACTAGGATCTAGGGAGAAGGAATCTACTAATAATCTGAAAACAAAACAAAACAAAAAACAAAACAAAAAAAAACAAACAAAAAAACTTTACCACTGTTATCTTGCAAAAGCAGGTATTAGCCAAAGGCTACCCACTTCATCTGACCCCATGAAGGCTTTGCCCCCATTTATAATAGCGTTATGTAAGTCTCACTAGAAAGTGTATTTCAATTAAATATTAGAAAGACACAGACATACTTCTTTTTTCATAAAGAATTGCATTTGCTCTTCTGAATAACATTGCTGTTTTGCTGTTCTCAGAAAGTGTCAAACACTGTTGGTCTTTACTGGTAAACAGGAAGGCCCTGTTGAAAAAAAAAGAGAGATCAATGTAAGGAACAGTAGTTGAATGTGCACATTAATTTCCTGAACAACTTTTCTAGTATTCAGTTATAATTTTAGCAAGCACTGCACTTCAGTGGTGTATAAGACTGGGTAATGTCTCACGAATCACTGGGCACTGCAGCTCCCATTTTCAGATGTGTTCATGAAGTGTTCATATGTAACTTATGTTAAAAGTGAGCTACATGAACAAATTATGACAAAGGATAAAAACCAAGGTTTATAACAAACCAGAGACTCCAGAGAATGTACTAAAGAGTATACATGCACAAATTGGTCATTCAAGAAGTGAGATATTCTACTGTACTCAGCAGTTACCAAGGAACATGTGAAACACAAGAAGCCAGGACCTCGAACTATCCTTTGATAACTGTTCTGAGTTGTCATTTGTGAAGCAATGTAGGCACTTTGGAAAATACTCACATATTAATTCTCAGCAAGTGAAGTGAAGGCTGTAAGTCTATAAAACTGAAGTAGATGATGTGACCTTTATAACAGCATCTAAGGAAAACTCCTGAAAAGGCTAACTAATTTCTTAAGCTGCATTTTTCTGAACAAAGAGAGGGCAAAAATAGCAATAGCAACATGACATTCAGTGGGTGTACCAGGAAAGCAAATACCAACAAAGGTCATTCTATAGTCCTGTGACCAACTGGTATGGTCTCAGAGTGCATGTACTTGTTAAATTTACAAGGCTTCTCCCCAGAGGAGAAGGATCGCATCTGGACTCACTACTGGTAACCACATCCATGAGTTGTCTGGGGAGCTCTGGGTGTCCTGGATCAAAATACTCTAGAGATGATCCTCAAATTCAAGCCCGACTCTCCATACTGTCAATTTTATTAAGTAGGGTTGTAGCTAATGAGCATGGTCCATCACACTGCCAAGAGGACATGTCTAAAGCATTGAAGTGTTGATCTCACTCATTGGTCTGAAGTGCTGACTTGGTCTTAAAGGTTTGCCTAATATTTACCTTTTTTCTTCCAGATCCTTCCTTGCCAGATAGAGTCTGGTCTTTACTGATTATAAGAAAGCTCACATAATTAATCATAGAATCGTAGAATGGTAAAGTTGGAATGGACCTCAAAGATCATCAAGTTCCAGCCCCCTGCTGAAAGGAAACCTCTCAGCATCTGAGAGGACAGCCTCCCAGAGGACAGGCATCTCTCCTCAGTTCTCTAGTTGCCTGCTGTACTGCTGAAGGTCTATGGCAGCACAGCCTTCCAGTGTGGCAGCCACTCCACTCAGCTTTGTGTCACCAGTAAACTTGCTGACAGTGCACTCCGTGCATCCAGGTCGTTGATGAATATATTGGACAGAACTGGTGCCAGTACTGACCCTTGTGGGACAGACCTCCAACTAGACTCCATCCCATTGACCACCACTCTCTGGCTTCATTCATTCAGCCGGTCCACATCCACCTCACTACCTGATCATCCAGACCACACTGCCTCAGTTTAGCCAGAAGGATGCTGTGGGAGAAGAGTGTCAAATGCTTTACTGAAATCAAGATAAACTTCATCCACTGCTCTACCATCATCTATCCACCTGGTTATGTCCTCCTAAAAAGCTAGCAGGTCAGTCATACATGACTTCCCCTTGGTAAAACCCCATTGACTCCTGGTTTAGGATCATTAAGGTTTAGACGGCCATCTCTTTTTCAAAGTAAGTAGAAAGTGCAAAAGTCCAAATTCTAGTAGCATTCAGGGGGGAAAAAAAGGTGTATTTACAAGACAGTAAGTAATGCAATGGAAATAAGCAATGCCGTGATTGCTGTCCTAAACTTCTAAACAATTAATTATTATTCTTTATTGCAAAAGTAGTGCAACAGTTTCGCCATGTCAGAATGGTTGTCAGTGGGCCAAACTGTGCATGAAGCTATAATATTTTTCACTAACAGTTTTCTTAATTTTTTTTTTATTTCACTGCCTTCCTCCATATGCCCCAAGCATTCCGTTCCTGCATACGTTTTGTTTTTCCAGAAAACCTCAGACACAAATTGTCTCAAATCCCTCAAAAATTCAGACTACTGATAAATATGGAAAACTTTTCCATCATCTGCAATGAAAAATTTATATGGGAACCACTGGAAATTACCTGCAATGAAATTTATTCTCAGTTTCACATCGCTCTGCACATTCCTCGTTACTATTTGTCTTATAAATTTGCTTTTTTGGGTTCAGCAACCAAGCTCCTTCTGTTTTCACATAGCTGTCTAGTATGTTTCCTTGCACTAAAATGAAAAAGAGAGAAAGAGTTAAAGATGTGAATGCTGCCATGAGCAGATATTTCAAACTTTCATGTTACATTCTGTGTCACCTCATTGATAAACATTATCATTTAACTGCTGGAGTAACTGGTTTAATGGTGTGATGGTTTGGGAGTTCCCCACCCTCCCCACACTGTAAAATCACCCAGACTAGGCTCAGTCAGCTGGAAGTTAAGGACTGAAGCTGTATTTACAGCTCAGCACAATGTACAAGCAGATATATACACTATATACAGGAATATTTACAGAAATATACAAGTTAAAGGTAATACAGAAACACAACTCCCCTCCCAGAAATCAGAGACCCCAGGAAGGGCTTCCAACCACCCTTCCACCTTCCCGACACCCCTATACTTTACCCCAAGGTTTGCCTTACACGCAAGGTGAATTTGGAGGATCGACCAGGGGGGTTAGAAGGAAAGTGGTTAGTGAGGTTACTCGGCAGAGAGGGGAAGGCAAGAAGCTGCTAGACAACCCGAGATGCTGTGCCCCAGAGACTTTGTTATCTATGTTTTGAGTTCTTATTCTTATTCATCTCAGTAAACCTATGACTGAAGTAGACATCACCATTGTTTCCTTTTCTCAGTCTGTAATATAATTTTCTCCATTAAAATATTCCGATCAGCCTCGAATCAGCACAAATGGTAACAAAAGATGAATAAATATTGCCTTTCTAGTATGGCAGAGCACAGCATCACTGAAAATGTAAGGCAGAGAGAAGTGGCTTAACCACGTTTTGCACCATTCTGAAAGTTGTAACAAATAACACAAACCTAGACTATAAAGTGATGAGAACAGAGAAGGTGACCTAAAGAGAAAAAAGGTGAGGTTCTTCAGAAAGCCCAATGCAAATGCAGGTCATCCATCCTTTGAAGAAAGTGGCGAAGTGGTAGTCAAGAAGGACGAGAAACAAGGATTGTTCATTGCTAATATCTATCCTGTAAAATTACTTCATTTTTTTCAACCACTCCACAGCTGCTCCTTTTCAAA
This sequence comes from Eubucco bourcierii, assembly GCA_013396675.1. Taxonomy (NCBI): domain Eukaryota; kingdom Metazoa; phylum Chordata; class Aves; order Piciformes; family Ramphastidae; genus Eubucco; species Eubucco bourcierii. The sequence continues at coordinate 56,513 of VWZE01014138.1, forward strand.
CGCTCTTGCAAGAAGTAAGCCATTCTCAGTCTCTGTGGTTATCACTATGCTCATGTTCAGGTTGTCATTTTTGTAATAACTCCTTACTGAACTTACTTAACAATCAAGGCAGCAGACGTACCCTTCTGTTGCAGTGAATTTACACAAGTCATTAAACTAGTAAATAAACTCTCCTAACAGCTCTGGGCTCCATCTGCAAGTGACAGATAGAGGATACTAAAAAGTACAGCCATCTTTAGCAGTGAACTCCAAAAATGTACAATCCTTCTTATAAAGGGCTTTGCTATTTTTTATTTTCTTTAGCTGTTAGAGCTATGCAATCTCTGAATGCTTAGCTATAGCCTGTAGAACTGTGACTTTTATGACTTTCAGCTGCAGTGTCACAGAATTGTATGAGTCCTGTGATTTTTACAGTTCCTTTATCAGATGAGCATACAACTCTGCTGACAAGGCTACCTCTTCTGCATAGTCTCAACTCTAGACAGATAGTTGGCTCCTGGTCAGTCCTGCTCTGTGCCCTGTTTTTGTGTCTGGCTTTATACAACTGCTGAATAAAAGGTATACAGGATATGAACCAGACCCTGAGTTCTTCTTCATGTCTGACAGCCGTGCTGGAGAAAGGGACTTCTTTCTTCAGTTTTTTCTCTCTATCTCTGTCCTAGCCCAATGCCAGCAGGAGACAGTGAGTTATTGCATGTAGACCAGGGATGAGTTTGGCCTTAAAGATTGGCAATTAAACAGTGTGCATCAAATAAAAAGATAGTTGCTGAAGAGAAAAAAAAAAAGTTGAATGATAAAATAAATTTTCATGTGACAAGCACAAGAATCAGTGATTCCACTAGTTATGTTAAAACAAAAGCAGTGCTAAGAAGAAATTAATTTTGAGAGAAAACATTATACTAGGTCAAAATCATATCATAGGTATGCTGCAATGCATTCCACAAGGACATGAATTCCTGTTATGATATAGATTCTATGCAACTTTAAATTTGTTCTGTTTGGACATTTTGTGATAGTGCTGTCCTTATGATTATTGCATTTGATTTTAACAATATTGACAGGGCCACCATTGGTTTGGGTCATATAAATACTTTTTTTTTTTTTTTTTTGGTCATAATTACACAGCAGGGTATATAATATTTAATGAAAAAATCACATATGCAAACTTAATAAAAATGTAGAAAATTTTCTTGCTTTCTATGGAATTTTTCAGTGTTAGAAAAACATATTACCGTCTTACGCAGAACTGCAAATATTTACCTCCATGTGATAAAGAACTTGTAAACAAAAGCAGAATGTTACTGTCAAATGCCCAAATTCTACATGTTCCTCTCCTACCTAAATTCTCTACTTGTTAAAGAAGTGTATCTGATTCGAGTGAGGCTGTTCTGCAAAAACTAAAATTTAAATTAAGATGATAATTCTTTAAATAATATCTAGGTACATGTTGGGGCATGTATCTAATATTTCAAGCTAAAATTCTTTTTCATATTTAGAACTAGATACATACAAATATATTTTATTGAGGTTTTTTAATATATGTTGATGTACTTGTAACTGTATTTTTAGCTGCAACCAAAACAAGCTGTGTAGTTATGCAGAAGGTCTGAAAGAAGGTGTGCCATCTGAATCTCACGGTTCATTGAAGTTTGGAGTCTTTAGGACAGAGAATAATATTTCTTGCAAAATTGAAAATTTATGTAAGACTGGCAATCTACTAAATCAAAAAGATAACTGTAAAGAACTTGACCCAGTTCTTGTGCGTCACAAATCACTTCAAACCATCTTCCACAAAAAGGGTCTTGCAGCACCAAAACCACTGAGGAAAGTAGAGTTGACCAGATTTTGCACTTCCTATCACATGGAATGACAAATTCATTCTTAAGAGTGTGTCTATGAAGAAGACTGAAATTTTGGTGTGCAGAATTTTTTTTGTTTCCTTTTTTTGGGTGGTTTTGTTTTCCACAATGTATTTACAAATTTTTAAACAACCAAAAAAGTAACAATCATAGGATGAAAGGCTGATGAAAACATACAACCATGTCTTGTATTAAGCCTTTGGTAAGATACTTTCCATTAGTTCCCCACACAGACACCAAGGTTGCTGTTCTTCTGATGTCTCTGATGAACACAACCCTGAAGCAAGCGCAGCTTTCACTTTGTTTAACAGCAACTCTTGCTGGCCAGTAAGTCTCAAATCCTCCAGCGAAGTGGTAACACGGGAATGCAGAGACTTACCTTCATCAGATAGAGTTTGCAACTCTTTGGCCCCCATCTCACCTAAGAAAGCGAAAGGCAAAGGACTCTTACCTGAGCTGAGCAAGAAAAGAAAGAGAAAGGAGGTTTTTCGGGGCCCCATTTTGGCCCAGCTGGCTGGTGCTTGAAGTTGTGTCTGTCAGTGCACAAAGTTTTATTGACTCACACTGGAGTGAGGTAGCATCAAACAAACAAGAAAGGTAGACTAAGTTAATCATTCTCCCATGCTGTGACCCTCTTTACCATGGTGTAGCCATTCAAACAACCTTGAATTGGATGGATTACCAAATCAGACTCAATCATTTGTACTGGATGCTAGGAAATGTGAAGGCACTCTCCTGTTTTGTGGGACATATCTGATTTTCAAATGGCTAGTCCTGTTTTGTGGGACATATCTGATTTTCAAATGGCTAGTCCTGTTTTGTGGGACATATCTGATTTTCAAATGGCTAGGTCTTTCTCTACTAGAGAAAGTAAAGGAACGATGTTGCAGGAAAGTGTTGGAAATCGTGTGTCCAGGTAGAATTTGAATTGCATCAGACACTAGAGTCCAAATGGAGATTTCTACTGTGAACACCTGCATTGATTTTTAAGGACTAATTGGCATTTAATATCAGGTTAAGTATGATTACCAAATCCAGATAATATTAACTCTGGGAAGTAGTTTCATTTTACTTTTTTTTTTTTTTTTTTTTTAAATTACATAATTAATTCTCACTCATATTTTCTTGTCCTTTTCTTATTTTCTTCTATTTTGAGCAAGATTCAGAGTTTATTTGAGTTTTATACATAACTTTAGGCTTAAGACCCAAATATAGTTACTAAGTGTTCTTCCTTACCAGACACTTAACACCACATTGCACACATAAACTTATCCAGTGAGGGTGCCAGACTTTGCTCATCCATGTGCTATCCTGATTTCGACATCGGCTCACTCTGCATTTCCCAAGAGGCTGTTGCCTTGGAAAAGTTGCACTTGAATGCTAGGTCACTGGTGTTTCTTCAAAACAACTTGGTGAATTAAATGTGCTAGTGACTCACCAAAGGCAGGAGAAAGCTGAATATTGGATGATGAAAACAAACTTGAATAGGCACTGCTGTGTTATGCAGTTCAGTCTTTTGCCATTCAAGGCAAAAAGTTTATAGAATCATGAGTTCCTTCTAAAAACCAGTGAGACTACTCACTTTGTTGTCCCACTCGCTTTAAGCAGAAATTGGATTGGGCTTGGGATAAAATTAGGGCTTTGGGAGTAAATACATGAGAGATTAACTGCCACTTTATAGATTATGTAAAAAATCTAGGGCTGATCCTGCTTGTATTATTTTTCTTCTGTAGGGTGCTGTAAAACCATGTCATTTGGTGGTCTTCTGTGCTTGAAGATATTTTAACGCAACTTGTGAACATAGCTGTTTCCAAACTATCCTGGACACAATAATAAACCTTTGGCTACCTCAAATAACCCCATCTATCCTCTACAGCAAAGAACAGGATATCTGTAGAGGCTTAGGAAGCCACTAACAAAGGAGATGGACTTAAGTGGGGACCAAGCGTTCCTGGAAACATCTGAAGAGTGACAGAATGAAGGTGCTGGATGCTGTGCAATTGTATGTGGGATTGATCTTAGTGGGGTTTATGAGCAATTGTTCATTGAGAAAGAGCACAAGGAAAACCTCACTATCAAGCAGGCTTTTTGGAACTACTCAAGTTTGGTTTAGCACCACATGATTTTAGCAATCTTAACCTCATTTTCAATCCTCACTCCAGATCCGAGGTTCCCTTGTCTGCTCCGCACTCCCATCTTGTCTATCTTGTCCCCATCCATAGCCACCACGGCTCACCAATTCTCTTGCCTTCTTCCCATCAGACATTATCAGATGATGTTTTCCTCCTTACTTAATGCAAAATTAATTTTCTGCACAGTTCTGCCCTCCCTAGCACCTCCAGCACCCCTCCTCATCCTTCCCTATCCCCTGCTTTTGCTGAGGTCTTCCGTGGGTTACAGTGTTATGGTACATAGCTGGTCGTTACACTGTAAGACAAAAGCCACACATGTGGGTTAAATGCAGATGTTTCTTCTGCAAAGGAGAGCTTTGAAAAGCCTTGAGTTTTAAAGGAGTTTGTAAAACTCTTTGATGAAAGCAATGTTTTAGAGATTTTAATCAGATCAGGAGGCAATTGTGGCAGCTAAAAATGTGTTAACATAGTTTGGGAACATCTGTGTGCATTGTGTAAGCAAGTACATGCTACAAGTTGTCTCATCTTAAAGGTCTTCATGGAATCATAGAATGGTAATGTTGAAAGGGACTGCAAGGATTGTCTACTTCCAACCCTCTGCCATAGGCAGGAACACCTCCCACTAGTACAGGTCACTCAAGGCCTCCTCCAACCTGGCCTTGAACACCTCCAGGGAAGGAGCAGACACAACCTCCCTGGGCAACCTGTGCCAGTGTCTCACCACCCTCACTGCAAAGAACTTCCTCCTAACATCCAGTCTAAATCTCCCCTCTACCAGTTTAAACCCATTGCCCCTTGTCCTGTCGTTACAAGACCTTGTAAATAGTCCCTCCCCAGCCTTCCTATAGGTCCATTTCAGATACTGGAAGGCTACTATCAGGTCTCCTTGAAGACTTCTCTTCTCCAGGCTGAAGAGCCCAAACTCTTGTAGTCTATCCTCATAGGAGAGCTGCTCCAGCCCTCTGATCATCTTTGTGGTCCTCCTCTGGACCCACTTCATAGACTCCTTCAGGTCTACAGCAACTGTCACTTTTAGACCTGAGTCTCAGTCTCATTGCCTTGAATCTGGTTGAAGTGTACCTCCTTCAGCAGGGATGTGTCTAATCCATATCTGAAACAGGAAAGAAAACTCAGACTGCCATATCTTTCAAAGATGGCAATGCTAATTTGGAGAAATTAATCTCTCACTGAATGAACCTGATCCTGGAAAATTTGACTTTGTGATATTGCCAGAAAGTCATTGTGATACAAAAATGCTCATACTCTAAGGTTTCCGCAAGAAAATATCAAAACAGAATGTCTTTCATCTGCCAGACTAGCATTCTTCTCTGCTGTCTTGTTACAAGGATATGGCATCTCAGGGCATTGTGTTTGAAAGGATCTCATGAAAACTTTCAATTTCATCTGTCTCCTTTTGTGTCTTTGCTTCTTTCCTCTTTTCCCTCATAAATTCACATCGTGTCTAAATCTTTCCCTAGTTCTAGTCTTGTGGTGTTTGTTCTCATTTATTTGACCACTGTGAGGTCTACCATAGGTGGAAGTTTATCAGATCTTATTTCAGAGTCAGAGTACGTTAGTTAGCACAGTGGTTAAAATATAAACAACAGCAGAAGGCTTTTTAAATAGAGGTTGACCCTTGAAATTGGGTTTACTGTAAAGCCAGAAAAATCCCCTAAAAATTAAACTGCATACAATGTCAGAACACAGGTCACACCTCATTGAATTGATTCACATAATTTCCCTAAATTTCAGATAACAGCCACTCTAGATACGAGGATAAGGACCAAGAGCAAGATTCATTTCCTTGGAAAGAAAAATCTCAAAAGGCAGCTCTAAGGAAGGGCACAACTGCAAGACTACAGTGAGCATAAACTAAAGGAGTTCATGTAAGCACTCCAAAGGGTAATACTATGGCATAGATCTGTGGGTAGCTGAGAATCAGGAAGACATTTTTGCTTTCTTTTCAAAGGCAACCAGAACAAAGGACAGAAGTAAGACTTAGACAGTCTTGATTTAGAGAGCTAGAAGGAACTTTGAGCAGTAACCCCAGAGGGATAATGTGGACAGCTTCTCATGGAAGGAGCTACAGTGCACAAGGGTGGGAAGGGGTTCAGGGAGGAAAAAGTTAGCCAAGTTAAAAATAAATTCTGTCCTTGTTCTACACATGAAGCAATACAGAGGGCAGATCAGGTGGATAAGCTCGTCTCTGCAATTTCTAGCTACAGTCGTTCAAAAATCCAAGGAAAGGAAAGTGATGGTAACAGTATGGAGACACAGGAATGATTCTTTTCTAGTAGTGAAAGTTTTAGTCTTTAGGATATTAATTTGTTCTGGTTGCTGCCAGAATCACCACGAAGCTCCAAGCTATGGGAGCAATCACACACTCAGTCTCCCAGGGAGGCACACAATGTATCTGGGGTCACAACTCTTGCCTGAACGGTATCTGTCCTAGGATGGGAGGGATAGGGGAGGGCAAACTTCTCAGTCCATCCCAGATCTTTTGCATTCAATTCTTGATCCCCTGAAAAGGAGGTATGGAATTGGGGCAATGTTTATACGTTGCTCTCTGCAATCCTGCAGAGTATGTGAGTGGGACTGAAGTCAAGTCATTGTTCCTGGAGGCCAACCAGTTGTTTTTCTGTCAGTTGCACAAGACATTTCGTGATTTTTTTTTTTCTGATGCGACTCATCTGGTCAGCAGTGCTGCAGATGATAAGTGGAAGGATGGAACAGTGGGCCTCTGCTTTGCTCCTTCTGTTCTCCCTGGTGCCATAGCAACACAGACCACCAGGCCTCCACCCAGCCTCTGGTCACCATGTGTTTATTAGCAACATTTGGCTCAGTAATTTTCCATTGTTTTATGCTTCCAACAGGAGCTGTACAGCTAATGTCATATGCAGCACGCTTGACTTACCCAGGCACAACACAAACTCACTGACAGTAGTAAATAGTCAACTTGACTGCATCTTTGCAGTAACTACTCATGCTCAGCCAATAAGAATATTTATTTAAGATTCTTATGAATTATTACAATTTTAAAATCATACTTGAAATGCTTTTTCTGTTACAGGGACTGCTTCCCAGAAAAGTTAGACTGCATCCAAATTTAGTGCACAATGATTACATTCTTGATCCAAGAAACAAAACTAGGGATTCGAACAAAAACAGGCTTTGATGGCTGGATACAGTCTAGTCCCCAAGAGGTGACTCCATACTGGACAAATCTGTCCTTATCTTGGCAGATGAGAGGTCCTCCAACTTCAGCCTAGGAGAAGAAGAGGGAGTGTGGTGACTCCTCCAGTGATGGAGACACTACACATGGAAACAGCAAAATACTGGCAGGAAAAATATTGTGGTAACTCTAGTGGCCTCAAAATATGGCCAGGGCAAGGGCTGTAGAGTGTTTTATTAGACCTGTTAGAGTAAAGAATAAAAATCAAACAAACAAATAAAAACTACAAAAAACCCAAAGGCAAATTGCACACACAAAAAATGAAGCTTCTTCATTTCCACATCCTCTGATCCACTAGTTCCAGGACCAAATTAGTTTAAATGTTTTAATATTCTTTCTTGAAATTCAGGTATGGCAAGAATGAGTACCTCTGTCCAATATCTGTGGGCCTGTCAATGAACACACCATCTCCACTCTCAAAGATGTCATTTTCACTGGCAGTCTTCAATGTCTGCACCCACAGACCAGCATTTGCTTTCTGACTTTTGTCACCAAGTGCTAGCTACTAGCATCTTGCTGAATAACTCTCAACACGATAGCCTCCTTTCAGAAAAAGCACATTTTAAAAGCCTTTTTCATATACTTCTGAAAACTGGAAACACTTCAAGCTTTATTTAACCAAAGAATTAAATAAAGATGTGGTACAACTCCAGGCTGCACTGGACACAGTCACTATTTCCCCCTCTGTCTCTAGGAATGAAGGCAAGTTCATGTAGTATATTACAGGTTTTATTTCAGTTGAGATGTGTTATTCACAACACTAGGTTACTATAACATGTTAGCATGCAGTTCTGGGAAGGTGAAGTCACCTGATACAATTTCCTGCAATTTTGGTTGACAGTATGAATGAGGAAAAAAAGTGCTATGTATACCTCGGTTATTATGCTGAACCAGTTTCTAAGCCTTGAAAGTGCAAATTGCCATCTAACCTGCTTACACTCAAAGCCAGATTTTTCTTACCTCACAGTTACCTATTCTTCCAAAAGTAAATCCACCACAAAACTCATGGTTTTTCACACTTCCATTCAGAAATTCAGGGTGATTACATATTCTGTTTTCGAGAACGGGGAGCTCAACATCTTTTAATCTGTTGTCTGTATCAATATAATCAAGACAATATAACGGTTATAAATGGTAACCTGGGCATTGTGGTCCAATGAAGCCTCAGTGCCAAAAGGACTGGGATCCCTCCCCATCTCTACTATAGTCTCAGAGCTCCCTGAAGAACTTGGATCTTACTTAGTCTCAAAATGTTACAAAATAAATAAAACCAGATGCTTAGGATTCTGAGCCACGGAGTTGGTTTGTAGGCTTTCACCACAGTGCAGTAGCAGTGACTTGTTTCTGGGGGGAGAATGTTAGCCTGAATTTACTGTGCATTACTTTGAACTCTTTCAGGCCTAAAGAGTTTTACAAACAAGCAGGATTTTGCTGAAGCCAAGCCTGAATTTTCTCAAAATACAGATTGTTTAGTCCCCTGTTTATTTCATTACTTAGTTGTATGATGTGACAAGACTTTCACACTGGCAAAACACATCAATGGTCAGTCGATTTTTCTGTCCTAAAGTACTTCCAGAAGAAATCCTGTACAATTTTGGGTTTGTGCCTGTGATCACTAGAACACAGGGAGAACCTGCCACCGTGTGGCAAGCTGAAGAAAAAAAGAAAAAAAAAGAGAGAGGNAGTGCTTGGCCATGTGTACTATTGGTCTGGAGTGAGCATAGCTTTCTGTAGAAATTGACACAGACAATAATGTTTAAGACTACAGGAAGGTAAGTGTAAGCTTCATTCATTTTATATATATACATATGAAGATCAATATTAAAGGCAAGGGCAATATTTGAGTCTTTATTTGTAAAAATAGAGTGTATACCTAAGCTGAAGAAAGGTTTCCCTATTTTTAGGGAGAGATAGAAGATGGTAATGTCTTCAGTCTAAATCTCCTCTTCTTTTCTCCTGCTTAATTAATTCAGCTTATGTGAGAAATGAGGTGGAAAAAGTGAAGCTCTGAGAGGAAGACATAAAAAGAATAATGTTACCTGATGACCTCAAATTTAATTAATTCCTGGGTAAAATGTGGTGGGGTTGGGTCCTGTGAGCATACATACTTTGTGATAGGATTTTAAAACCTTCCCAGGTTTCCAACAATATCAAATATACTTTACCTCTTGTTTTTCCCCAGGCAGCAAGAAAACATACTTGATTTTTTTCTACCATCAGATTGGTTTGGGGCAAACAAACTGGTTTTACACGGTCAGTAATTGTTACAGGGCTGTAAAAGAAACAAAGAATAATTAAAAGACCCTTAGAAAAATTACAATCATCTTTTTTCAGTTTTCATACTCAGAAGCCTGCATGGGAATGGCCTGGGGAAGGGTGAAGAAGCTGAAGGTATCTCAAAACCGTAGAGATGGTTTTAAGATGGCATCTAGTTGCTTACTCAAAACAACAGTCTCTGGGATGCATTTTTTTGGGGGGGCTCACAGACCTCAGAACTGAGCAGGAAAGCCCTCCAAGCAGAAGATCCTCCAAACACAACTCTTTATGGGTCTTTAAGATCCTCCAAATACAACTGCCAATGGGGTCATTCAGCTGAAAAGATGCTCAGAGTTCACCCTTGAATAAAAGCCTATGCTAACACTTGAAGGGACTTTCGCACTCTCTCGTAACACCCACAATGATCCTCAAGAGCTAAATTAAGGCAAAGCTAACTTGTGACTTCAGAAAAAGAAGGGGTGGAAAACTTGGACTGAAATGGTACCTGTTCAACTTCAGCAAAGCAATGTCAGCTCCACTTTGGCTCCTTTAATACTTTCTGAACACTTTGGATTTGCAGGGATGGCTCTGCTGCATTCAGATTCTGTATCCCAAGAAACACCCTGTAGGAAGAAGGCTCTGTTGATCTGGAAGAAATGACAACACCAAGGTTATACGTCTATATATTTAATTGGTGACAATACCAAGGTTATACATCTATATCTTTAATTGGGAACGTTACTCTTCAAAAATTTGGTGATTTTCTTGGAGAACTGCATTTAAGAAGATGGTCAGTCTATTCCTTCTGACCCTCATTTATTCTTGGGGAGATGGAAAATGTCATTTTATTAGCAGTTTGATTTCTATGATTGTGAAAAATCTCATGGGTTGTAAATAAATGGGCACCTTCTTAAAGTGTTCACAACTGATAAAGCCGTAAGTGTCAGCTGCTACCCACAGAAATTAGGTGCCATTACCACAAGCACATAATTAACACTCTTTTTGCCATGCTTAGGGGTGGATGACAGCAGTAACCTTTGTTGCGCTGTTTGATTTATACAGGAATAGAAGACAAAATCAGCTTGCCAGCACAAAATACAGGAAATAAGGAATAAAGAGAATGCCTTACTGATTACATTTTGCCCCTCTACCTATCTTCTCACAGTTTCAGGAAACACTTACCACTTGTTCTAGTGTATACTCACTTTTGCAAGCGTTGAGCTGCAGTAAGGACCCACTGTGGATGTATCAGAGTGCCAGCACAATGGTGCATATTTGGACTAGAACAGATAAGACAATCACATTCATTTAAGACTGCATAGTCAGTTCTCCATTATCTATGTTGTACATAATTGAAAATATTAGCAAACTAGCAATATGCCTCTTTTATTAGTCATTGTTTGACTGGTTGTTTAAAATAAACTTTACTCTGGATTTTTAACTTTTCTTGGTATAATTTTTATTATGGTGACTGTCAACAACTCTATAAAAAATTTCATAAGCCTTTCTGTAGATCTACTCTCTCAGCCACTCTGGAAGAGCTTTGCAGAATTTTTTTTTTTTTTTCCAAATATTGAGGGATGTTGTTCGTCTTGTGGCATCTAACAGAACTACGGTAGTTACAGTATCAATTTACATTTGAACCAGATTGGATACTAGGTGAAATGGGATGATCAAGATCTAGTCACATACATTGCACGTTAATCGCTATGCTCCTGGGCTTAAATCCACCACTGAAGAAGGCAATTAATTATCACTGTCCTCAATGTGAATTATTCCTTTCCAATTTCAGTAAATAAAGGTGTATTCAATGTCTCCAGTTCCAGTTTTTCCTCTAGAGATTCAGGAGAAAGTGTTAAACTTGGGATTAATTCAAAGCAATAAAGACAATCTGTGGACATTACGACTAAAAGAAAATGAAATTTTCTATATAAATGCTAGGGTATTTTATTAAAAAATCAAGACCAGTTCCCAGAAGCTGTCAGCCTCTTTCTAAGACATGTTTCTTGTGACATTCTAGTGCTCATGAATGGTAACACAATCTGGAATATCTGTACCTCATCCTGAGACTGACTTGCCAAGGCCAAGTCCCTGGCAGTGCATCACACATGCTATATCATTCACAGGCTTGCTCACTCCTCATTGGGACTTTTCCACAGTCATGCTCAGAAGTAGATACAGAATTAAAGAAAGCTACAATTGAGAATTTTTAAGTGGTTTTGTAATGTGCAATGATGAAAAAAGAGATGGAAAGAGAAAGGCATAAGAAAAAATTATTTTTTGGTCTTCCTTAGGCTTTCACTACAAATTGGTTAAAGGAAACTAAGGCTAAAGAAACAACCAGAATGTTTAGACTCTATTATATTATTCTTACCTTGGACTTATAAACCTGGAATTATATGTCTCATTTGACATGATTAAATATTAATTTACCTGCAAGAAATTATTAATGTATATAGTAGAATAACATAAGTAAAACAAGCCTTATCCTCAAAGAAAATCAGTAGGGCTGTTGGGAAGCTGAAGGGAAGAGAGAAGTAATGAAAGAGGAAAATTTTATTGTCCAGACAATGATGGCAGTCTCTAAATAGTTTAAAACATTACAGTCTACACTTTGGTTGAGTTAAAAACAATTCCTAGATTGCAAATAAAATTTAGTGTCTATCCCTTTGTCATTAAATATTTGAATTTTGCCCTTATGCTGCTCACTCTGCTCTCTTGTTAATCCAAGTCTCTCTGAAGTTTTTCAAATGGATTAAGCTTGGGTCCTTAGTAATGACCCAAGTAATGCTTTCCAGAGCTGTATATGGTACTACGAATGTTCAATTTGTTAGTTCCAGTAGGAAACAATTAACAAAGTGTTCAAAGCCAAGAGAGTGTAAAGTTCCTCTACATCTTAATTAAAAATTATGTAATTTAAAATCTGTTACAAAAAGAGATCAGATCTCAAAGTGAAGACCCACCACAGCAGTTCCAGGGAGCAGGTTTTCACATCTATGTTATGTGCTGTTTGTATACCATTCCTTATTGCTTTTGCCTGTGCAGCTCTTACATCTGTTTGACAGAATTAATGTCCACAATCATAATGCATTGCTGCTTAGAGGAACACTTAAGATGGCCAGTATGAAGACTATCACATATTCCTGAAAGAGTGAGCACTCTCTTCGCTATTTTGCATTGCTACAATGTCCAGCAGAGAAGGCACTTGATATCTAGATGTTCCTGTACTAAAAACAGTATATGAGATGAAGAAGAAACAGACATTCCCTGCCAGATACATTAAACAAACAAACAAAAAACCATCTGTCAAAATACAGGCAAGGAAGGGAAAAGCAAAGGAAACAAAATGATTGCCAGGTGTGTCAAGGATCACTCCCAGTATGCTGCAGTTGTTGATATCCACTGCTGAAGCATCAAAAAAAGTAAAATCTCTTTCACTCCTGAATCTTTGAGCAAACTCTATACCTGTGCAGTGCACTGATTACTATTGGCAAAAAGAAAAAATAATTAAGGAAATCTGCATAAAATATCCAGGACCAAATTCAGTCCCTACCCCAAAAGAAAGGCAAAACATCTTAGCACCCCAATTAGAATAAAAATTGTCAGCAGAGAATGAAAAGCATCTCAAATTCAAATCTAAAGCTACTGCCTATTGCAGCTTTTTATGTATGGATTGAAAATATTTTGTAAGAAACAAAGGAAGCTGTAGAAAGGGAGAACAGAAAAGTCTTTAAAGATAATTACGGCAACGTGGGATTTCACAATACTCCCATGTTTTTTCTGGGTCTGTTGTGAAGCACCAAACACCACTTATGTCTCCATCAGGGTTCCTGCAATACTGTAGTAATTACAAAAACAGAGAATGAAGGCTCCAAATGTTAGCCACAGAACAAAGAAGTCTGTAGGTGCATGTTTTCAGAAGAGTGATAAACTCAAATTAATTCTCTCCAACTTCTTTTCCACTGTTACATCCTTTCTGTTTCTTCCAATTCCAAAATTCTTTCTTTCCTGTGTCTCAAAACCATTAGGTAAATCTAGAAAAATATTATAAAATTGCTATAATTTTCTCCATCCACCAAGAGTTATCCTAGCTTTAGCACTTTTAAGGACTCAGGAGAAATTAAGTTTGCTATAGTATCACCGAGTACTTTGCACTTAAACATTTGTTGTTTATCCAATTCTTATTCACTGAGAGCAGGTTAGATTAACTCCAAGAACTTGCCAGACGTTTGCTTAGTTTGTGACAAACAGAAAAGTTGTCACTTTGTAGTTTGCAGAAATCAGGGAACCACTGGATGATTTATTTGGCACTGCTTGCCTGTCAGTATAGGCCCCATCATGTATCTCTGCACTTGAAGTACCAGCATCCTAAAGTAATGTAAAATGCATCCTTCCAACTCCAACACTGGTTGGAGCCAACCAGGTGTTATAGGTTAAGAGAAGTTATGAGTCAATTGGTATAACCATGGAGATACAAATCCTCCAGAGACTAGAAAGTCTTAGGGGGAAGCACAGGGACATTATAATCTCTTATTCTATTCTGTGTTCCTGTATTTCCCTATATAAGAAGCAGACTCTCTCTCTTTCCCTTGGAGCACGTGGTTGCTCCTATAGCTTTGGTTTGTGTGGGAGGGAGCACGCCTGCCTGGCAGCTATTCCCTAGTTGTCCAGTTCGGGCCTCTGGGAGAGGCAGTGAGGCCTATTTGGCCATGTGTGGGGGAGGGAGAGGCTCGGCTAGTTAAGGTCTACTGAGGCCTGTCTTGAGGCTTACCTATATATATATATACACATAATATATATATATATGCGTGTGTGTGTGTGTGTGTGTATGTAGATATATGTATCTACCTTGGTATCTTTGGGGTTTTGTTTATTTTTGTAAATAGTATTTCCATTTAACCTCCAATTCTGTGTGAGTGTTGTTATTTACTCCTTTGGGGTAAATTGCTCCTGTCCTCAGCCCATAGCAGTCTCCAGCTCAAAGCAAGCCAGTAGACTATCAGTGTGATCACTGCTTAACATATAAAGAGAGCTGAGAGCTCAAGGAGAAAGGAGACAGTGTTCAATGACACCAGAGGTACTAGCAGCTGTTTACATTTTTATCCAGGCCTGCTCTTGGGTGAGTTACAGGAGTGATTTGTGGCTATGAGGTTTCTGAGAACTCCGCTCTTGACAAGTCCTGCCCCTTCCAGTTTTTGCTACTGTGCCACGGTAGTCTTTACCATTACCGTTAATACAGTCTGTGAAAAAAGAAGACAAGGAAATTATTGTTAGCTGATGAATCTGTCTGTGGTGGTGGTAAGCAAAAACAAGCCAGATTAAGTACTTTTAGGACTTGCATTCTCTAGTGTTTAGTGTCTAGTGACACTAGAGTGTAGGCACTCTCTACTATCTACAGAAGAAGGATGGAAACATACCCTGTGATGTAATGTTTTAGTTTGTCAAGATTGATGTCTTTTTGGAAGTACTGAGTAACTGAATTAGCAAACGTTCAAGGAATTTCAAGCTGAATATTTTCTGTAACATATTACAAATGTCTAAAAAGACTCCAAGATTCTTGCTAAGCTGCCATCAGCAAACACCTCCCATGAGAGGTGCCTATTTCACAGTTAACACCTTATTAGAGTAAAATAGTAATTTTAGCTTCTGAGGACATTGCTTCAGGTAATTTATTTTGCTGCACATGAGTAAGACTACACAGCTCCATTTAGCAATGTATGTTTTATCCTATCCTGCAACCTACCTTTGCAAAGCAAATAATCCATAGAAAGCTCTACTATACATTCAGAAAAATTTCACCACTTTTACCACTCTGGATTATTAATTAAGGACAAAATGAAGCAGGATAGAGGAAAAACCTGTTTCTCTTTGTGCACACATTTGCAAATACATCATTGCTTATGAATAAAACTGCTGGCTAAGCTGTCAGCTCGTGGCTTGGATGCCAACACTCTGCGCTGGGTTAGGAACTGGCTGGAGGGCCGAGCCCAGAGAGTGGTGGTGAATGGTGCCACATCCAGCTGGAGGCCAGTCACTAGTGGAGTGCCCCAGGGATCAGTGCTGGGCCCCATCCTCTTTAACATCTTCATTGATGATCTGGACGAGGGCATTGAGTCAGTCATCAGCAAGTTCGCAGATGACACCAAGCTGGGGGCTGATGTTGCTGGGTTGGAGGGCAGAAGGGCTCTGCAGCAGGACCTAGACCGCCTGGACAGATGGGCAGAGTCCAACGGG
The DNA here is from genome assembly GCA_013396675.1 of Eubucco bourcierii. Classification (NCBI taxonomy): domain Eukaryota; kingdom Metazoa; phylum Chordata; class Aves; order Piciformes; family Ramphastidae; genus Eubucco; species Eubucco bourcierii. The sequence goes on from VWZE01014138.1 coordinate 72,226, forward strand.
ATGGCATTCAACAAGTCCAAGTGCCGGGTGCTGCACTTTGGCCACAACAACCCCATGCAGAGCTACAGGCTGGGGTGGGAGTGGCTGGAGAGCAGCCAAACAGAGAGGGATCTGGGGGTGCTGATTGACACCCGCCTGAACATGAGCCAGCAGTGTGCCCAGGTGGCCAAGAAGGCCAATGGCATCCTGGCCTGCATCAGGAATAGTGTGGCCAGCAGGAGCAGGGAGGTCATTCTCCCCTTGTACTCTGCACTGGTCAGGCCACACCTCGAGTACTGTGTCCAGTTCTGGGCCCCTCAATTTAGGAAGGACATTGAGGTGCTTGAACGTGTCCAGAGAAGGGCAACGAGGCTGGTGAGAGGCCTGGAGCACAAGCCCTATGAGGAGAGGCTGAGGGAGCTGGGACTGTTTAGCCTGGAGAAGAGGAGGCTCAGGGGGGACCTTATTGCTGTCTACAACTACCTGAAGGGTGGTTGTGGCCAGGAGGAGGTTACCTTCTTCTCTCAGGCAACCAGTGACAGAACAAGAGGACACAGTCTCAGGCTGCGCCAAGGCAAGTTTAGGCTGGAGGTGAGGAGGAAGTTCTTCACTGAGAGAGTAATTTGTCACTGGAATGGGCTGCCCAGGGAGGTGGTGGAGTCACCGTCCCTGGAGGCGTTCAAGGCACGTTTGGACATGGCACTTAGTGCCATGGTCTAGTCTTGAGGGCTGTGGTGATGGGTTGGACTTGATGATCTCTGAGGTCTCTTCCAACCCTTGCGATACTGTGATACTGTGATACTGTGATAATAGAACAAGCTAAGGTCAACCTACTGAAAACATAAAGCACAGAAGAAGCAAAATTTCTGTAACAACAGCATTCACTCTGATCATATTTCAATAGCACACAGCTACAGAAATACTAGAAATTTTGTCTGCTTTCCTTTTGTTCCCCTATATGAAAAAGCTATCCTAAATATGCACTGTAAAGTGATACAGGCCGCAGGATATGGACTGACTAAAGAATACTTGATGCAAAATGCAACAGTACAGATCTGAAAGCTGAAGGAGGAATATGACTGCTATGTTGCAGCCCTACTCAAGAGAGCTTACTGCTCCACAGACTCTACAGCAGGTTACATTCATATCCATCTGTTACCAGGTGTGGTGAGTGTAGACAGATCAACGTTTTGTGGAATTGTTGCAGGGGGATCATTTGGTATAGGTTCTTGTGTATGATCATCACACCCCTCCTGACATGGCAGTACTCCCATATTATGCTGGGATCAGTGGTGAAACACCATGGGCTGTTACGACCATCTGGGTTTCTACAATAGTTGTCCCTCAAATCCCTGCAAAAGCAAGTAAAATGGTCACAGTACATAAGACTGAAAGTAATAACAGGAATCTCTTTCAAAAAATATGTGTGGATCTGCACTATGCATATATAAATGTATTTACTAATTTATTACTTATTGCAAGATATCCTATTACCAGCAAACACATTTCTGTCTGAGTGGAGAGCTATGTTTCACATATACATCAGTGTAATCAATATATTTATGCATAAGGAAATATAATTCAAGCACTGATTTAAATTCTGTCTCTAATATGTCAGTGTGCCAAGTAACTAAATAAATTCCCAATATTTCATTTCTAAATTACGTGTATAAGCACACACAGTTCTGTGAATGCATGAATTAGTAATGAATAGATAGGAAGAATAATGGTCAGCCATTATACTTTCCCAGAATTTTTATTTTTAAATGTTGAAATGATCTTTCTCATATTCAGAACAATGGCAAATAGCTACTTATGATGAAATTATTCCCCTTCACCCCTCAAATACTTCTGAATTCATTTGGAGCAGTTCAGTGTCTGTGATAACCGGTGGCAGTGGAAGGTCATAGAATCATAGAATCATAGAATGGTAAGGTTGGAAGGGACTTCAAGGATCATCTAGTTCCAACCCCCTGCCATAGGCAGGGACACCTCCCACTAGTAGAGGTTACTCAAGGCCTCATCCAATCTGGCCTTGAACACATCCAGGGAGGGAGCATCCACAACCTCCCTGGGCAACCTGTTCCAGTGCCTCACCACCCTTACTGTAAAGAACTTCCTCCTAACATCTAGTCTAAATCTCCCCTCTGCCAGTTTAAGCCCATTGCCCCNAGGACCCGTGGGTGGATCTCATCAGGCCCCATGGACTTGTGCACATTCAGGTTTCTTAGGAGCTCATAGGTCGAATTTCTGTATTCTATAGTTAATAGTATTGTGGTGTTCTCCCATTCAGAATTACAGCACAGTCACACAATTAAAAAATTAATTTGTTGAGGGTTTTTTTTGTGTTTTGGTTTTTTGTTTTGTTGGGTTGTTTTGGTTTGGTTTTTTTTGTTTGTTTGTTTTTTCCGATTGTTTGGGTTATTTTTCCTGACTATGCAGGAACATACTAAGCACACGTTTTCACAACTTGCTTTCAATTTCTTAAAATGTTGTTGAAAATCAGCATCCCCTCTGAGGATGTTCCAATTTCAATAAATTAGTGTTTTTTAATGACGAAGTATGACTGATTAAAAAAAAAAATATATATTTTGACTGACAACACAAAAAAAAAAAGAAGAATATCAACTTTCCTGCTTATACTTGTAATCCATCTTCCTGGCAATTATTACCTTGTTACTTTTCTACCCTTATTAAAAATTGGCACATTAGTTATTAAGATCAGCTCTCTAAAACATCTCTGCTCCAGTTTTATTAGTGTGATTAAAACAAAACAAGGAGCAGAATTCAGGGTATGCAGTTCAGAATGCTAAATTCCAACTACAATGAACATTTAAATGGCAGCATAAACCACAACATGACTGCATGTTTGAAAGCATAAAGTTGTGTTCTCCACAGCTGCAGTAAGTAGAAAGGCCACCGCAGACGTCTCAAAATCATAAACAAAATGCATATTTGAGCAGATGTCAAGATTCTGAATGTAAATCTCCCTATGTTGGTTACAGAATCTCAGATTTAAGAGTAAAAGGACACAGCTGTATTTTACTTAGAATTTAATTAACAAGAAACCACAATTTTTAAAAATGAGATTAACAGAAAATGTTACCATATCTTGGAAAATTTTTATTTTATAGACACATTCCCTAACAGTGTTTTAAAGCAAAGATAATACAGTTAGCGGACCACAGAATTAACCTGGAAAAGAATTAATTGGAAAAGACCTCACGAGATCATGGAGTCCAACCTATCACCCAACACCTACTAATTAACTAAACCATGGCACTAAGTGCCTCATTCAGCCTCCTTTTAAACACTTTGCGGCATCATGATTCCACCACTTTCAAGGGCAGCCCATTTCAATGGCCAATCACTCTTTTTGTGATGAACAACTTCCTAACATCCAGCATAAACTTGCCCTGGCACAGCTTTAGACTGTGTCCTTTTGTTCAGTCACTGGGTGCCTGGGAGAAGAGACTGATCATCATCTGGCTACAACTTCCTTTCAGGTAGTTGTAGTGAGTTATATGGTCTCCCCGGAGCCTTCTCTTCTCCAGGCTGAACAACTCCAGCTCCCTCAGCTGCTCCTCACAGGACTTGTGCTGGAGCCCACTTATCAGCCTTGTTGCCCTTCTCTGGACACGTTCTAGCACCTCAATATCTGTCTTAAACTGAGAGGCCCAGAACTGGACACAGTACTCAAGGCGTGGTCTAACCAGCACTTCTTTCCCTAGCCCTGCCTCTCACACTATTTGTGATACAGGCCAGGATGCCATTGGCCTTCTTGGTCACCTGGGCACATTGCTGACTCATGTTCAGTCATCTGTCAGCAATAGTCATTGTCAGATAAATCAAGAAGAGGGGAGATAAACATACGCATTTGGGAATATGTCTGGGGTTTTCTCATGTCTGTGTGGGAACATGGAGTTCCAGGCCTGACAATTTTTTCCTGATGCAGTGATGGAAGTTGTGCCTCTATAACTCTGGCCTTTGCCTCGGTAGCATTCCTCAGGCAAGGGAACCTGTATAGGCACATCTGCAGCAAACGACAAAAACACACCTTTTGCATGACAATTTTGTGCTCTTACCAAGTAGGCACAAGAAAGCATTAAATACACAGAATGACGAAACCAAAATTACTCATTTGTATAGGCAGTGTCCTGTGAGAGCATCATGACCAGCAAGAAAAGCAGAAGGACATTTCCAAAACTTTCACAGATTACCCTCTTATGTCAGATGTCATTCAGTGGAAGACTTACCACACAGCTTCATCTTGCTGTATGTGAACACATCTGAACTGAAGATCAAAACATTCACATGTGAACACATCTGAACTGAAGATCAAAACATTCACATGAAAACCCTCAAGGATTGGATGCTAGTGATTTTGCCACTGACCTTTTTGCTTTGTTTTGTGTGCTTAAAATGAACGGATGTTTATTTTGGAAGGTCTGGTTCTCTCTTTTGTGACTGCATTCCAAAAATAGCATTTAAATTAATTTAGCACTTTTTGATCTCTTGAAGACTGTTGCATTTTTCAATTCACTTTCTAAAAATGCACTACATCTGGGAAAAAGACAGTACAAAATAATAAATCTCTTCCATTCTTTAATTCTTCTGTAAGGTCAGCCCATGATTTACATCCTTCCCTGCACTTCCTTAACCATTGAAAGGCCAAAATTTGTCAGGTTTTGTGAAATACCAAGCAGAAAAAATCCTTTACCACAGTGTTAAAGCGACTGAAAAAAGATTCAACACATTTAGAATAAGAAACAATAAATCTATCACTGTTTTAAAGTCCTCGTCTCAGGTATGCTTCGCTACTCATACCAACAATCCCTTGTTCTGTCCCATCACAGTGGGGAACTGCACAATATTCCCATCGAACACTGCTGTTGATGGTGTAGCACCAAGGCCTCTTTTCTCCGTCAGGGTTTCTACAGTAGTTTTCCTCTAAGCCTCTGAAACAGAAACACAAGCTTTATACTACTCATAGAAATCCAGAGGATTATTGATAATGTCTGGATGCAGAACTCAACTCAATGGCTACATTTATCATGTTTTGAGATTACCTCATGTACCTCTAGTCAGTTGCCTTTGAACTTACAGTCTAACAGTCCAAATGCTGATGATACATGAAGAACTTTTCAGTGCATACACTTTCTGCTCTTGGTTTTGAGGCCAAGATAAGTCAGTTAAATCTGACTTCAAAAACAAGCCATTGCTGTACCTGGCAATTAAGGTAAGAACCAGGCAAGGTTGGATGTAACAAAATGATCCTGGAAGCATGCACACATGAGCACCAGTGTTTTTTGTCCTTTAATAATGGACAGGCAGTGTTTCGCATGGCCAAGACAACTTGCAGGCTCCATTTCACAGCCTACAGGATCGAAATACAGAGCTAAAAGCCTGGTCACTCCCAGCTGACATTGCCCGTTGATAATGTTCCACAAACCCAGCTCTTCTGACCCTGGAGCACATGGTTGTATGGAAGCATCCTGGGTCTTGGAACATTGGCCTTCAGAAAAGTAGCAGATTGTAAGTGTGTCATAATACAATCAGGGGAATTTTAACATAGAAGTAGTAAATGCTTACAACTCTCTAGCAGGATGTGGAGAAGACAGGTGAGACAGGTACATGAGAATGAAGTAGCTGGTTAAAAAAAACAAAGATAAAAGGAAAAGAAAGGAAAGGAAAGGAAGGGGAAAGGAAAGGAAAAAGAAAGGGAAAGAAAAGGGAAAGGGAAAGGAAAAGGAAAATGAAAGAGAAAAAGAAAAAGGAAATGGAAAGGAAAAAGAAAAAGAGAAGGAAAGGAAAGGGAAAGGAACACGGATAAAAAACAAAGAGGAAGACCTGGACAGCAGTAAGGAGAGGGGACAAAAGGCGAACCAACAGCTTATTAACATGACTGTGGAAAACCTGTGCTCCCCTTGATTCTGCATCTATTGATGTGTCTTTGGCATATTTTTAAAACTATGAGGCTTAGCTTACTTGCAGGGGTATCTGTCGGGAATCCAGCCGTGTTTGTGAGGAAACTGTGTGTTCCAGTGCTGGCAGGCATTTCCCGATTCGGTGATGGCTATCCTGCCACGATAGTCTTCTCCTTTCCCTGAAAGACACTGGGAGCCCATGCCAGAGGCTGGCGAGTGCGTAGCTGTAACAGGATTTAAAGGGAAAAAAAAAAAAAAAAGAAAAAAGAAAAGAAAAGAAAAAAGAAAAAGAAAAAAAAAAGAAAAAGAAAAAATGCTGCTAACTAGTGCTTTCAAATATGTTTTAAATATCTTTGTTTTCCATAATGTCAAACATGATTTTTACTTTTCTCACTTTTTTGGTTTTTTTTTCAGAAGAGGCTACACATGGCATAATCAAAGTGTACATTTTCACAAGTAGGTTTCCAGACAGAGGTCCTGTGTCTGTCATTTTATAGCAGTCAGCAAATAACCTAGCTGGGCCAAGCCAGGTTTTGTGCCTTCAGTCCCCTGAAAGCAGAGCTGAAAAGGTAGTAAGTAGACTTGTGTAGTCTTGTAAAAACAAGTGGGATGAAGGGAGTGCATTAATATAAAACACATGGTTAGGGTAGAAAGGCAGAAAGGATAAAGACAAAGATCAAGAACAAATTGTGACAGTGTGCTGGTTAGAGGCTATGTGGAATATTTTAATGAGAGAAATTAGATCATTGGTTGTGAAAAGAAAATAATAGTGATATAACTCATTTGTTCTGCTGAGGACATAAATAGTCAAAATATAAGATAAGGCACTCACTTCTCACTTCTCCTTCAGTCTGTGTGTCTGGTTGCATGTCACCTTAACTCCTTTGCATGAAACTTATGTAACTCAATCTAACCATTTCCTCTAACCTCCTTGTCGGCTTTTGACATCTCACCTCAGATCTCTGCAGATTTAACACATGAGCTATATGGAGATTTATCTGGTTATTTCTGAGATGAGTGGAAGGGGGAAAGGAGGAGTGGTGGTCAGAAACATTCTTGGGCAGTCTAGTTGTTCAAGAGGGATTTTGAATTTCTGTATTACTTCTAACATGTATATAATTGTAAATATCTATCTATATACATTGTGTATATATGCTTGTGCATTTGTGCATGCTGTAAATAATAGCTTCACTCCTTAACTTCCATTCAGCTGAGTTAGTCTGGTTAATCGTGTGTGTGTGTGGAATCTCCCAAACCATGACAGAGAGAAATCAAAATGGCTTCAGAGCTGAATCTCTGCAGTCAGTGATCTGGGAAAGTGGGGGAGGAGGAGTATAAGAAAGTGAATTGGTTTGGTACGTGGAGAACAGCAAAGAAAGGAAGGGTAATGATCAGAGGGACAGAATCTGTGGAGGGCAGAGAAGAAATGATTCTATGGTGCATACCTATCAGACGTACTTTGTATGGGAAATTTTCTACAGAGACAACTATGACTCTAAAACATTGATCTGTTCCTTAAACTTCCTTTAACTTTTAAGCACAAAATGGAGATACTAAAGTAACTTTCACAGCTTACTACATTTAGTAAACAAATGCTGCTTCTTAGAGCACTGGAAAGCGAAGATCTGTAAGAAAGCAAGCTCTAGAGACAAAAACACAAAACACTCACAAAATGCAGCACAACTCTACAAACAGCAATGCTGTCTCATTATCTAGTGCTTTGGAAGTGCCCAGATTTAGTGTGCTCAGCTTAACAGGTTAAGCTAGCTCATAGACAAGTCAGATTTTTCTCCCAAGGCTTGAACTTTTTCTCATTATTCATCACTTTCTAAGAAAAATGAAGTGCTGGCTGTGCTGTCCAGACTCAGAAAAAAATATCATGGTATGGCCACATGATGACTTACATGTTTTCTGTGACTTAGCAGATCAGCTGATTTAACCCAAATGCCCTACCTCTCAAGTAAGGTGGTTGAAGACCATCTTTGGCATTATAGCATTTTATGACACCTGCACCCTCACTGAACTTATGTGACTTCATGTAACAGAAATTTAGTGATTCCGCTTAATGAGGATTCCCTCAGGTTACTCAGGACTGTGTTTTCTTCTCTTTCCTCTCCCTGTATTATTTTAATAAAGGCTACCCTCTGAAGTGTTCTCAGGAAATCAAACTCACTGCAACGAGGAATGTTGCAATATTCCCAGCGTTTTGTTGGGCTGACAGTGAAACACCAGGGCCGAAGTTCACCATCAGGATTACGACAATAATTCATCCTCAGATCCTTCCCAGGAAAGCTGCATATTGAAAATGGAAGAGGAGCTTGTGAGTCAGCTATGGTCAGCTGTAGCAATTAAGCTGTCTGAAGGCAAGGTCTCCCAAGCACTGTGGGAATGAATTCAGTGGTGAGCATAACTCACTGTTTCATGGTAAATCCATGTGTATGAGGCTCTTGGGCATCCCAGCGCTGACACTCCAATCCAGACTCCGTTCTGGAAACTTCTCCATGGTAGTCTTCACCATTACACTGCATGCACTCCACTGTAGGGCCTAGGCAGAATGAAAACATATCATGGTTTGCACCAACAACAGGAGTTTTATATGTAACACAGCACTTGAAACATCTTTACTTTGTTAAAGTGAAATGAATTGCAAGGGTGAGGGTAGGACAATAATAGCAAATTATTAAAATATGTCCTTCATATTTACAAAATTACTTTGATAACTGGAGCCAATTAAGAAAACAATCTTTGTGTTGAGAACTTCTTAAGTTTCAGTTTGATCTAAACTGACATTTGAAAAAATCTACAATAAAAAAGCAAGAACAAATAGCAGGAATAACATTACCTACTTGAATAATCCTTCTCTGAAAAATACATTATACCTTGTCCAGTGTTTGTGACCTGGGCCTCGCATTCTGGGATGTTACAGTAATCAAATCTGGTAGCGGGATCTGTTGTGTAACACCAGGGTCCATTTTCATCCCCATCAGGATTTCTGCAGTAGTTTTCATCCAGCCCTGCCCAAGGGTATTTTTCAGGTGTATAACTGCAACAAGATTAAAATTAATTTTTAATTCCAGTAATTTAGTGGAACAGAAAGGAAATGTCAAACTTGCTGAACTAACTATGGGCTCTATTAATTCACAATGAAAGTGAGAGAAATAGATTTCCTATTGTAATCCATAAATGAAATCTGATAAAACATTCCATAGCTACCATTTTCAGTACCTTTCTGCCTAGGTTCCAGTTGCCAGTGGCAGTCTCAAAAGATAATTATTGTCTTTAATACTTGCATCCAGCTCAGCTAGTCAGTTCACCATGACCAGTGGTTCCATTACATTTTTCTAAATGGAGCCGTTTTAACAGTAGAGTATTTCTAGAGACTATTCACCAAACACAACTGGATACTAATTTCCTGAGTTTTTGAAGCAAGTGGCCCCAGGCTTCTTATAGCAATCCTCCCAAAGAGGAATGGCTTTTAAACAAAAAGAATCTAAACATGTGCATCCAAGTTTCATTAGAATAGCAAGGTGGTTTGTTGGGGTTTTTTTTTGGTTTTGTTTTGTTTGGTTTGGTTTGGTTTGGTTTTGGTTTTTTTTAAACAAATAAAATTCTTAGAGCTGGACAGATACCATGGTTTTCTCCCCTTCCTAGTCCCAACACCTCATACAGAAGACAGAAATTATGTCTCCAATGTTAGCAACAGCAAAATTTTCCTAATGTGCTGATAGAAGAGAAATTTCATCTTAAGAGGCCCAGTGTCTAGACACAACTTCCTTACTGGACAACACAACCTCTCTTTACCCAGATCGCTCCAGTTCTCTGCCAGTAGAGTCAAAAGTAGCAAGATAGGTGAATATGGATGTCTCATAAATTCACCCCAAAATTGGCTTTGATAACATGCATTATGAAGTTTTGCAGACACATAAATTTGGGGGATCTTGGAAGAGATTCAGAAAAACATGAAGATGAATATGAAAATAACACCATACTTAGGGTTGTGGGGTGTTTTTTCAGCCCAGTTCTGGCATGGAATACCCTTCCAAGTTTTGGCTTCTGTTCCTCTGTAGTCCTTCCCAATTCCTTTTTTGCACTGTAGAAGGTAAACTGAAATGGAATTGGCTTTGTTAATTTAGTAGCGTTACAATATTGCATTTTTCAAAACTGAGAATCTGCAGCTATAATTGAAGTTCATCAGTTCATGACCATATTTTCAACCTTTTGTGTGTGCAATAAACATTTTAAAACAAATTAGTTGCCAACTACTAGGCAACTACAGAGGAAAATTCCTGAAACATTTTTATAAAGATAATAAAACCTAGTTAAGAAAACAGATAAACCAAGTTGCAATTGTTTTTGACATGTATAAAATGTATATTTATATTATCATACTACTGAGATTAAAAGAAATGTCTTTCACCAGCCACTGGTTGAAATAAAATGCTTATGAGATGTTTATAAGCACAGTCACAGTATGGGTGTCATACAACTATCCCTTCAAGCCAAAAAAATCTTCAGTTGTCAGAATACATCCAACATATAAGAGAATCCAAGACCTTTGATTTCTTTTAACTTTAGGCTCCCAGGTAATTTTTGCTGGGGTTTCAAGGCAGAGAAAATGCAAAGCATGTTGATGATGTCTTTGTTGGCAATGGACACTGAGAAATGCCCAGCTATTGCAGGAAGTGACCCCGATTTCCTCTTCTATCTATTTGCTTGCACAAGAAGAATTCCCTTAAACCTCAAAATACAACATGAAAATGTTAGAATAAGAGCAGAAGATCACTCTGATAGGAAAAGCTGAGCCTTGTTAGGACACCTTGCAATAGTTACTGCAATCAGAGTGTGTGGCTGAGACTACAAATATCTGTGCTGCATGTCTTACCAAAACGGAAGTGCTGCCTGGTTGTCAGGGTACTACTGGAGTGCTCAAAAGTTTTTATACAGCTGGGTCAGTAATGAAGACAAGCAAGTAATTTCCTAATTCAGATAGTACATGGAGGCCTCCATGGATTTAGGCCTTTGACCCCTCCTAAACACCATTTTTAGTAACATAACTTTCTGTTTGGTGCCTGAAGCCTCTTTCACTCTTCTGTCCTGTAAAGGATTTTACTATGCTGGCATGTCATTCTTGATATTGTGTGTTGCCCAAAAACAGGATGAGATTAAAAGCCAAACTATATGTCAAGACAAAAGTAATACTTGATTGGGGAAACTGCTCCGTAAAGAAGTTCTTAAGAATCAATTTCCTAAGAAATGTTTCAGTGACTAAATGCCTACATTTTTCTTAGTACTCCACAAGAGGTTATGCATCCCAGATGGACATTGAGCTAGGGAAAATGCTGTGGTTCTTCAACTCTGAAAGGCAAATTAGAACCTGAGGAAAATAGGTTTTTGGAGATATGAGTGGGAAGAAATCTAACTCAGCATAATGTGTTGAGCAGAGTCCACAGAGGATAGGTATCTAGGCCTTGTGGATTTTTCCTACTGTTAACAAGGAGGATGTAATCAAAAGAGAATTTCTCACGCAGAGTTTTGTCATTAACGTATGGAAAGTACAACTGTAACTGCCAGACATATGTTCAGAGTTGTCTTCACAACTATGGACAATCCAGAGTATGGTCTGCATATAGATCCTAAAGTGTCTGTGGTGGGGTAAAATGTAAGTACATAATGTTGGGTGGGCCAGCAGAACCAGACAAACTCTTATATTCACAAAGGGGTGAAACTTTTGACTATAACATAGATGTTTTATACAGATATTTTGAATCCACTCCCAAAGCAGATAAGCTCTGGCAAAGACTGATGACAGAGTAGCTGTTAGGAACTCCAAGGTCTGAATCAGGCATAGGTTGCACAGACATCATGAATCCAAGAGAGTGTCAGTTATAAAAAGTCCTGAAGACAGCTTCAGGGCAATGGGTTTAAACTGGCAGAGGGGAGATTTAGACTAGATATTAGGAGGAAGTTCTTTTCAGTGAGGGTTGTGAAACACTGGAACAGGTTGCCCAGGGAGGTTGTGGTTGCTCCCTCCCTGGAGGTGTTCAAGGCCAGGTTGGAGGAGGCCTTGAGTGACCTGTACTAGTGGGAGGTGTCCCTGCCTATGGCAGGGGGTTGGAACTAGATGATTTTTGAGGTCCCTTATGATTCTATGAAATACTTAAAGAGCAGAGAAATTAACGATTTTTGTTTTGGAGCATGTTTATTCTGCCTAATCCTGATAATACGCAGCTAGAGAAGTGAAATATAAGGTACCTTGATGCTGTATGTGAGATTCTCTGGTAGTTTCAACCCAGTTTATCACAGGTGCAGGCCCACCTCACTGAAGCTGCCATCAGCTGCATCAATGTGGCAGAGAGTGCAAGGATGTAGTTAAATGGGATTAACGTGCGAGTGTGTAGCGTCTTAGTGTATACATACTTTTCTTCTCGTAAAGTACTGTATCCACGCTGTTGAACATCACTGTCATTTTGGCATTTTCTGCTAGTGTCAAACACTCTAGCTTTTTCCTGGTGAATAGGAAGGCCCTGTTGAGAAGGAAGTGATTTTTGCATATGAAACAATATTTTTAATTTAATCCAAGTTATAGAATCAGAGAATTTTAGAATGGTAAGGTTGGAAGGGACCTCAAGCATCATCCAGTTCCAACCCCCTGCCATAGGTCTCCTCGAAGCCTTCTCTTCTCCAGGCTGAAGAGCCCCAACTCTCCAACTTGCAATTATTTTTCTATAAATTGTTCATTTACCAGTTTGTATCCATTGATAACTTTTGGTTACTGGACTGAGGTACTGAATGAGAGACTTATGTTTTATATTGGTCTAAAGTGGCTGATCTTTTCAGGATGTATGACTATGTGAATAAGTTACCACATGGGAAAATAGTTACTATATTGGCAAAATATTAACAGCATCCTAGCTGCTCATATTAGCATGCTTCTTTACAATGATTAAGAAACATCTCAACCTTACTTTGTGAAACACGGCATTCTCCAGCTAAAGAGGTGCATGCATTTCTCCACATAACATTAGATAAGAGCAGGAACCTGAGTATTTGCTACAGAATGAATAATACTTTGTAAATTCACCCTTTACTTAATCTTGCAGTAATTTATGGGCGAAGATAAACCACAAGCTATAGACAGAAGCATGGGAGACACTGCCATAAGCAGTGCTGTGGCAGGATGAGGATTTTGGTTCCACAAGCAACAATAGGAAAATATCATTGATAAATAGCAGACACCCACAGTGACATAGTGTTAAGATTCAGTAGAAATTACCTGCAGTTAAAATTTCTTTCTGCTTCACATTTCTCTGCACATTCTTCTTCATTATTTGTCTTGTAAAACTGTTTATTTCGAGCAAGTATCCAAACACCATCTGTTCTTAAGTAGTCGTCCAGTACATCTCCTTTCACTAGATGGGAGCAAAATAAACCAGCTATTAAAAAATAAAATGCTGCAGTTAAGAAGATTTGTTACTTTAAGTTTCATTTTTCATGTAGCCTTGGCAGGCGAAAACACTCGTTATTTTGTGTAATTCTGGGTAAAAGATCATAAAATGTGCCACAATTTCTGTTTGCTGACAAAATCACAGCTATGTGAATATAACGTCACAGGAAAAAACAGCAAAACAAAAGTTTATTTCCATATCCAGCAACAGGTTACAAGATTACAGAAAGGATATGGTTCAATTACTTCATTTTCCAACACAGATTACTGACAGACACAGGAAATTCATAATCTTGTACAACATTCTCACAAATAATGCTGTAATTTTTTTTTTTTAAAATGGAAACTCGTATTTTAGGCTCAATTCTCTGCAACATCATCCTGCCATTCCCATCATCTATTACCCACCTCCACTGACACTCATTCACATAAAATAAAAGGTATTTGGATCACTATTGAAAGTAACAGAATTAATGGCCTGTGGGCAATCTTCTACGACTGTTTGCAGACGTTGCTCGGTGCTATAAAATCTTCATGTTTTAAGACATTCCTGACACTGAGTCCTCTTATATCTAATCTACTGTTACAGTAGGAGTGTGTGGAGCACCAAGAGCCTACAAATTTCCTCTGATGGACTCAGCAAACAAGTGTTCTTCTGACTTTTTTTCTTAAGGTAACTGAGGCCACTGACCTAGAATTGCAGGGAACCAAAACAGGAAAAGATTCCTTTCCAGACTTCATTGGATCACCTTAAAACTGTAGGTTTGTAAGAAGAGCTCTACTTTGGATATCATTCTTTTTCAGTGATCATAAAAAAAGATTTATTTAAATTGATGTAAGAATACATTAAATTTTCCATTACATACATTATGCTAAAAAGCAACAGAGTTTAGCAGAAGTTTAGATAACAGAAATGCGACATTAGTTGCCTGAAAAACACTGCCAAGTGTAAACTTAAAAAAGAATGCCACAGATTGAAAAATGCAGCAGGCAATGTCTTATTTTGGTTTAAGTTCACGTCTTTATAAAACCAGAGATGATGTGTGGTAATTGAACAGAATATTCAAATATATGTGAGCAAACCAATTTCTTCTTTTTACATATATATATTTACAAACTTGACCAGTACTGATCCAGGAGACATAAATGAGCGTTTTAAGATATTTTTTGTGGATCACCACTTTGAAGCTAGTGATAATAATAAGCAAATAACTTTATCATCTGACTTTAATAACTTGGCATAATCATATGTCCCTGTTTTTCTGTCATACTAACTGTCTGAGCTATTATAAAATCATACAAACCATACAGATCTGTTTTTAGCAGGACTTTTAAAAAGTCCTGTAAGGACCATACAATGATATGCAGTGTTAAAGTTCTAGAGAACATGATATCTGATTGAAATGTGATTGAACATGTGGAATACTTATAGAATTTGTAGATGATCTTGAAAATGACACATAACTTTTAGTGGAACAGCTATCTACTTTTAAAGTTGTGAAAAAGTATTCTAGGCGTATTCTTGGAAAAGGCGATCTGGGTTACTTGAAGATTAAACTTCTACGTATTGCCCCCCAGGAAATCAAGGGAGAACTTTTTCTTGTAAGTGTTCAATAACAGAAAATGTGGAATTATTGCAATATTTAAACTTTAAATTTTAAATATTTAATTTTAAAACTTTAAAACTCCTATTGTAAAGGATGGTAATCAGAATCACTGTGTTTAGCAATACTTGGCACCAAAGGCGGCTTTAGCATTTGATTTAAAGTCTGCTGAAACCAGAGACAGACATCTCATTGACATTAACAGGTTTTCTAGTAGGCTTTGGGGCTGCTTTCCAAGGGCACCCCTGTTTTGGCCATGAGTCATGCTTGCAGTGATCCATTAATGCCCCACTTAGACACTAAGACTGTTGTTTTTCTGATGTCTTTAATGAACACAACACTGGAGAAACCACAGCTCTCACTTTGTTTAATGACAACACTCACTGGTTAGCAAGGCCCAAATCCACAATTGTCCAGCTAAGTGGTAACTCAGAAATGCAAGTACTTACCTTCACCAGATGGAGTTTATAACGGTTTGACCCCCATCTCACCTAGGCAAGAAAAAGGCAAAGGACTCTTACCTGAGTTGAGCAACAAAAGAAAGAGAAAGGCAGCTTTTTGGGGCCCCATTTTGCCCCAGCTGGAGGGTGCTGGAAGTTGTGTATGTCAGTGCACAAAGTTTTATTGACAGACATTGGAGTGAAGCAGCATTGAACAAACAAGAAAGGTAGATAAGTTAATAATTCTCCCATGCTGTGACCCTCTTTGCCACGGTGTGACCATTCAAACAACCTTGATTTGGGATGTATTATCAAATTGGACTCAATTGTTTGCATTGGATGATAGGAAAAAAGAAGGCACTTTCTTGTTTTGTGATTGCATGTTTTTATTCTGAAATTGTTAAGGTAAAGATGAGGATCATGGTGGCAGAAAGTATGGGAATCCAGGTACAATTTAATTCTGCATATTCCTGGATAGTCAGCTTTACATCCCGTTAGTATTTTCAGTTACAGACTTGCATTGATTAGGTTGTTTTTAGCAACTGTCTTGCACAAAAACATAATTCAGAAGGACTGTAGGTGGAGAAATTTGAAGCCATTCTAGATATCCTAGTAAATAGCGTGGAAAAGTCTTGAATATCATTTAAATCTTAGATCAGTCAAAAGCAGAGAGATTTTTATGCTTGTTTGCTATTAGAAACAAAGGAAGGCACTTCTTTTCTCATGAAAACTATGCTGTAATCCTACCTGATTTCGTGTGGAATTTCCCGGAGACTCTGCAGTCCTGGTTACGTCCAGAAGGGAGCAGTAGATGATACTTTCTGACAAAGTGAGTGACATTAAACTGCCAGTAAGCATTCAAGATGTATTTGCAGATGGTATTTGTCCATAAGTTTGAAAAATCTCGAGGGGTTTATTATTTCATTACTCATGTCAAAACATTAAATTATAAGGAAATTTGTTTTATGGAAATATTAGTTTCTTTTTCAGTTCCTGCTTCTGTTTCCCACCACAATCCAAGAGGCTTAAAATTGATTGATTTCAACTTATGCAATATTAATAGGTGCCAAACCCTTATTTTCTAAAAGCAGTGTTGCATGTAGGAAAGATAGTATGCATGTGTGAAATACCAAGAAAGAACAGAATGTGAAAGAGCAAGGGAATAAAGACAATTGTAACATTCTCACTGTAAGACATTGAAAAACATAGTAAAAATTACAATGCAGTGAAAAACAGAGGCACCTATTCAGAAAAAAAAAAAAAAAGAATTTCATATTTTGTGAGAGATTTAATCTAAAATAGAAAACTGAGCTGGAAGATAAACAATTCCCTTCAAAAGGAAAATAAATCTAGATAATAAGTATGTTGTGAGTTCAAACTAATGTTCTTAAACTAATTTGGAAAAACAGAAAGAGCTGCAAAGTAATGAAAACAGCAATAAATTTCAAAGTCAAGCGTCGAATTCTAAAATACTTTCATTAGGCTTTCAGCTTGGAGAATGAGAGATTTGTGCTTGCTTGCTTATTTTGCACTTTCATTAGGGAACATCAAGCAGTTCTGCTGCAGTGGTTTTGAGAATTTATTTTAAGTGGTGAACAGGAGTCTTGTCAGTTAATCAAGGAGATACTTCCAGACACTGATTCAGTAAATTCAGTCAGTGGAATACAAATATTTCTGCTGACTTCAGAGGGCTTTTTGATAGGCCTTGTATAATCTTTAATTCTTAAAATCAAATTAAAGACTCTCAGGAGGAATAGAAAGGAAAGTGAACCCATCTCCAAACAAGTGAGTGGAAAATCAAATACCCCTCATCAAGGACAATTCCTTCTGGGAGTAAATAATTAAAAAAATCCTCTGAAACCCATCTTTCTATAATTTTCTGAAGAGAATAATGTGAATCACAAGCTCTATGTGTGCTGGTTTGAGGCTAATTGGAATATTTTAATAGAGAAAATTACACTCTAGGCTGTGAAAGGAAAACATCATGATGTCTACTTCACTCATACGCTTGCTGGAGAATTGTTTGGGAACACTAACCAAAACAATTGATAAGTCAGTTGCTCTCTGTCGCTTGCTTGAGCAGGAGCTGCTGGTGGGATCTAGCAGCTTCTGGGCTCTGGCTCCTCTGCTGATTAATCCTCACTAACCACTTTTTCTTCTAACCCCCTTGGCCGATCCTCCTAATTTACCTTGCACGTAAGGCAAACCTTGGGGTAAGGTACCGGGGTGGGGAGAAGGTGGAAGGGTGGTTGGGAGCCCCTCCTGGGGTCTCTGATTTCTGGGAGGGGAGTTGTGTTGCTGTATTACCTTTTACTTGTATATTTCTGTAAATATTGTGTCTATAGTGTAAATATCTGCTGTACATTGTGCAAAGCTGTAAATAGAGCTTCATCATTTAACTTCCAGCCGACTGAGTGCTAGTCTGGGTCATTTTACAAAGTGTGGGGGAGTGGGGAACTCCCATACCTTTACACTATGAGATATAAATTAGTTACAGTTTCCTCTTTAGATGTGAATGTATTCTGAAGAACCGATTTCTAAAGTACTTTCTACTTTCTCTACTCTGTAATTTTCCTTTCCCAGTAAAGACACTTTGATAGGAGTAGCATCTGAGAGACCAACCACCAGAACTAATAGAGTATGAATGATGGGCAGATCTTTTGTTTTCATTGGGCAATTTGTTGTTTATTTGTTGTTTTATTTTGTTTTTTCCAGTTTTGTACTTCTTATTTAGTCACAGAATTCCCAACCTCAAGCTGGTTTCCAAGGGGAATAAGTGCAATGGCTTCTAACTCCCTAATGGTTTCCTGCTTTAGTATAGATTGTGTCCACTGACACAAATCTCAGTCAGGCAGACACTAGGGCAGCATTCAGGTAAACTGAGCACAGAACACAACCTAAACCCATTTATCAGCAACATGTGAAAGCTGTTTCTGTAATTTCAGCACCTCATTTTGAGGGGGCTATGTTACTGACCATGTATTGGTGGAGTCGCAGTTCCTGGGGATGTTCAAGAAAAGACTGCATGAGCCACTTAGTGTCATGGTCTAGCTGATTGGATAGGGATGGGTGATAGGTTGGACTGGATGATCTTGGAGGTCTCTTTCAACCTGGTTGATTCTATGATTCTATGATTTGTTTATTCTCATGGATATTTGTATTTTTTCAGAGGTTTCTACTCATGAAGATGAAGATTACTACTAATATCAGAAGCACCACTTGGAATCAGAGTCCAAGCATGAGGTGAGGCTTTCTTAACTCTGAAGAGATTATTCTGGTAGTAGACAAGAGGTGAAGAAATAAAATGGCATAGCCAAGGGAGCGGTAAGATCAAAAATCCTCATTGGCCCTACTCACTTCAGAAACTGGTGTACATGAGTTCTTCACAAGTGACAGTCTTATTGCTTGTGTTTCTAACTAGTAGAGTGTGCTGGTTTGAGGCTAAGTGGAATATTTTAATGAGAGAAATTAGATTACAGGCTGTGGAAAGGAAACAATGGTGATGTCTACTTGACTCATAGGCTTGCTGAGATGTATAAAAACAAGGAAACAAACATAGATACGACAGCGTCTCTATCTGTCGAGGTCAGTGTCTGTGTTTTCTCCCTGGGCTTCTGCTGCTATGTAACCCAACTAATCATTCTGCTTATACCCCTCTTTGCCGATCCTCCAAACTCACCTTGCACATAAGGCAGACTCTGGGATGAGGTAGAGGGATGGAAAGAAGGTAGAAGGGTGGTTGGGAGACCCTCCTGGGGACTCTGATTTCTGGGAGGGGTATTGTGTTTCTGTATTACTTCTAACTTGTATATTGCTGAGTCTGGTCTGGGTGAACTCATTGGCAGGGTGGTGCAGGTAGGCTATCTCCCAAACCATCACACAGAACTGTGTCTGTGAGAAAGGACACAAGAAGGTGTCAAGATGCTAGTACCTTGCTCACCTGGAGCAATAGATATGCTTAACATATCCAGGACTGTTTGTATGTGGTTTTGTACGTGTTGTATGTATGTGTTTTACACCATGATGACTGAACCAGCTAATCCTTTTCTTTTTCTTCTAATTCTGTGAATTAGATTTGTGACAGCCGAACAATTCCTTAAAACAGCTGTACTACAACTCTGCACAAACCATTGGCAGTAACCATTCTCTTTCCTCCATGGAATGGCTTTTATGCTTTCTTCCTTCTTTTCTCCACTCATCTCCTCTCATAGCTCAAAGACATGAAAAAGAGGAAATGTTGCAGTTCCAGAACTCTGGAGTTTCATTTATTTGCAGTTCCAGAACTCTGGAGTTCTTGTGGACACTGTGTCCTTTAATCACCCTGGTTATATCTACATGGTCTGCTCAATTGGCAAGCTTCGTTTCAGTGCTGTAGGTCATCTCCTAAAGCACTTCGGTTTCCTTTGGAAGGAGTACACCAGACTGAATCCTTGCCCCAGGAACATTGAGCACAGTAAGTCTCTTTAGAGAAAGAAGGAAAATCTTTTCTTTTCCAAAGTACTCTAGGAACCCTCAGAAATCTTTCTAAAATGCCCTTCATTACGACTTACAGAAGACAAATAACTTCAAGTGACAACTCCCCCTGCCCTGGGAAACACCAAACATGGTTGGTTTGCTCCTATTTTCTACAGTGTAATTGTAACTTCAGAAGTTGTCTCATCTTGACATTTTAGTTGTTTTTAACTGGAGAGTCACTGAGCTATGATGGGAAATACTTGTTTAGGTCTGATCTCCTAGCTGTTGTTAATTCTCCTGCAGCTGCTGAGGGACAGTTTGTGTTCTTCTGGCACCCATTAGACTGAGGCTCTGCAGGTACTCTGTCTCAGGCTTTCATCCACCCAGTCTCTCATCACCAACGCCATGACCATTACTGGTATGCTCCCAGCATCAGTGAAAGCTCTATTTGTAATAGCTAGATAATAAATTTTAGACGATAAAATGCTTTAGAAAAACATCTGGATCTAACTGACTTTGCTAAACAAGAGACCAATACTCACTTTAGTCTGTATGACATGCACATATTGTTAAATGATTGCGGCCCACCAGGACAGAGCACTATGATGGAATGATGTCCTTGTTAATAGTCAGAAACAGTTGATTACCTAGGTCTTACTCCTTCTGTAACTCGAGGTCTCTATAGCTTGCTGCCTTTGAGGAAGGTTTAAGCTACAAGCCTAGAGCTCATTTCTTTCTGCTGTTACTTGGTCCTATGTTTATTTCTCCTGCATGTGAATACAAACAACTGAATCTTCAATTTGTAATATACTGCAAACGCACCAAGTGTGAATTTGTGCCCTTTACTATATAGCAAATGAATGACTGGAAATGAGTCCTCGGAAGCCACCTAGACTGTCTCTTTTCCTTCAAATAGAAGCAATTGCACCACATCCTTCCTGACAACTGAAAATTAAAAACCTCCACACCTTCTCAGAAAAGAAGCTAACTATTAATCTTGCAGTTAAGGCTTTCCTGATGTCTGACCTAAAGCTTTTTGCTGTAGCATAGTTCTTTCAATTCTCACATTATGTGAGAAATTATCAAGGCATCAACTAGAATAGTAGCATTGTATACAACAGCCCAGGATTAGTACAAACCTAACAGTTTCTAGTAATTAATCTGTGCGAATGGATTATGGCTATACAACAAATATAATGGCAGGATATTTCGAAATGTATTCAGACAACTGGATGCAATATTAAATTTTAACTATATGCAGAACACATCGAGTAAAACACATATAGGTAATACATATTAATTATTATTCATATAACTAATGCAGATTCCTTAGATATTAATGATAAATATCAGTACTGCTAAAGCAACTAAGTGTGTAACAGTAGTGGTTCTGAAAGCTGTTTGAGAACAAATATCTGAGCTGACATCTTTATTGAGACAGCTGCTGTGTTTCATAGCCCTCTACTGAGCCAGAGTCCTATGACCACCCCTATGCCATTTGACCCCAGAATCTACTCTTTCAATTGTGCTACATTTGTCAGACACTGATTCTTATCATAGAATCATAGAAAAAATCATTAAAGTTAGAAAGGACCTCTAAGGTCATCAAGTCCAACTGTCCACTAAACTATGTTTTGAAGTGCCATGTCTGCACATACTTTTAACACCTCCAGGCATGATGATTCCACCACTTCTCTGGGCAACCTTATCCTTATCCTTATCCTTATCCTTATCCTTATCCTTATCCTTATCCTACATCCCTGCTGTTTCCCTTGTTGTTCATGTTTATCTTTCTTTTACAATTAGTCCTTTGTTGAAGTTACAGACAAAGCTAGACCTGGTGGTACTTTGACATGTTAGGTGATAAATACCCTCATGGCAGATGGTAAACCCTGAGCTAAGGCCAGCCTTCCAGAAAAGTAGTTCAGGAAAAAGCCTGTCTCAGGATGAGGGGCATATCTCACTTCATATGAGGGGTATATCTTACTTCTGCTGCATTTACAGAAGCACAAATCTAGGACCAATAGGGACCTCTCTTTCCTGATTTTTTTCCCCTGTTTAATGTCCACTGTGACTTTTCCCACTGTCGTGGGTTTAAAGAGCCAACAGAGTGAAGCTCTCAAATGAATTGGAGAAAAAACAGAATTATATTTGGAGAGAGTGTTATAGATAGAAATCTGATATATATCATCTTAGCTCTTGCCAAGATAATGGCCATAGTAGCAACTGTTAGGGTTGGGGTGTTTTGGTCAGAAAACTTACTTCTCCTATGCAATTATATTCTTGCCATTATGCAAGTGTGCATTTATTATAATGAATCTAATTACTTCTAACGTATTTTTAGGGAATTCAATTCCTCTTCTCATCTGTAGAGAATATTCAATGCAGGAAATAATAGGGATATTGCTCAAAAGCTTTTTCATCTCTGCTGAACCAGTAAAATAGCAAGTGAGTATGTGGAATAAAAGACAGTAGTGAGGACATGGAACAGAAGACAGCAATATTTTAACTGATAATATTATATGGCCAAGCTGGCTTTAGGATTGAGATAAAACAGTGCTCTTCCTGTGATACCTATGTCTGTCGTTACAAGCAATGAAGATTTTTGTTACTGAAATTTATTAAACAGATGCTCAAGAGGAAAAGTAAGAGTCAGATTAGCCTTTGATACCTATGTCGACTTTTCAGGGAAATAAACAAAGCATGCATTTTTAAAAAAACGAATGTGACCAAACCACAGACAGCAAATATCACAGCTCTAATGGTTTCACATTATTTCTATCTATACTCTGGTATCCAAGGATAAGAACAGGATGATGAAAGTCTTGTGCAATGGGTATTTGAATCTAGTCCAGAGTACTTGTTATTTAAATGCAGGGTGAAAATTATTCCTTGGGCTATGAATGCAGAAGCATTTTTTGGCACATTGACGTTTCTAGACAGTTTGACAGTATTTTCCTTAAATATTACTCTTCATTATACTGTGAGAAAGAAAAACAATGCTATTTATGACACATTCTGGGAGAAATGTCATTGTTTGGATGCATGGATGACTGCAACAAAATGGGGCTAGCAAAGAACAAATGTGCAGGTGAAAATAAAAAATATCAGAAGAGCTGTGCTGAGATCTTATGGTTCTTTAATTTAGTATTGCAAAGCATGGCAAAGACTCAAGTGCGTTACAATGGCTTTGTTTTCCTTCGTTGCATGTCTTAAGTGATCATCAAGCAGTAAAAAGTGTGTCTCTCAGTAACTAATGGGGAAAATCTTTATTAGCCTCACTGTGATATAAACTCTTTACAAATAGGTCAGAAAAATTACAGGCTGGAACTTAAGAAAAGTATCCAATACCATTTTAGACTCTGTAGAAAATTCTTTGGGGACTTAAGCTACCACTTAAGAAAGGATTGCATCTCCAGGCCCATCCACTTGTCTCAAGGACTGAAGCTTGCTAAATGATACTAACCATCAATGTTGGGACAGCTAAATCCTACATCTGATGTTTATATGCTGGGACTACATGGGCAATCTGATGCCATTTTACCTTTGCACTGAAATGGGTTGTCAGCAATAGTGCTGAAGAGCTCAGAAGATTTATTATTTATCTGTCTGATGGAAGCTTTTGAGAGGATCAGTTGTTATGTTGCTGCACCATGTGTACTCTAGTGCTGCTACTCAGTAACAGATCTGAATTTGCCATACACAATAATAAAAAGTCTCTTCCATTTCCACCAAACCAGAGCTTGTGAAAATCTTGTCTAATGCTGATAGTCAAGTATGAGAAACCTCTGAAACAAAATGGTTCCTTGCTGTCTCTTCTGCCTGTGTAACGTCTAGAAGAGAAAATAATCCTCATAGTTGACAATTGCGGTGAGACTACCAGAGCCACATGTTGCAGTCTGAAAGGCATTCAGAGTTCAAAATCTGCCTATGAAGATGTTTTCATGACATATGGGAGGCCCTCAGAGAAAACTGTGAGTGTGGCTATCAATAATGTAGGAGGTCAGTGAAAACATTGAGAACACAGAAGACCTAGAGCAACACAAACTCTATGAGAGCTAGAAACAGGTATGAGAACCAGCAACACAGAAAAAAGGATGTTTTGAATGGATTCTTCACCTGTGTTTATTGTAAAATACACTGAAATACAGACAATACTGAAACAGAGGAAGAAACTGTCAGCTTGGCCACTTATCACAGTGTTAGTTTATAGTAATTTATAATGGGTGACATTCATTTTTTATTCTTGAAATTTAACATAACTTTTATGTTGCACTTGGAATCTCGTATTTCAAGTAAGCATACTGCTTTCCAGGAGAGGGCAGTCACTTCCCAGCATCAGTTGGCTTCCATTGAATTCTTAATCTAAGAATTGTAACTAGAAACTCTGACAAAGGCAGAAAGTGTCAGAGTCTTTGTCAGGGTACAACTGAAACTTCAAGAGGTGAGTCCATATTAGACAAAACTGCCTTGGATGAGAAAAAATAAAGGCTTTCCACCATTTCTTTGAAGAAGAAAGCATGTAAATATGCTAATGATAGTACATCAACCATGTGCAAAAAGGAGCTGAGTGAATATAACGCTATGGCTTTACAAAGAAAAATAGATATCATAACCTGAACTTTGGCTAGGGAAGACTTCTCATTCTCTACCACACAACTATCATAAATATGTATGTTATAAATTCCTAAAAGCTCTAAAGGCAGCCACAAACTAAAACTGGAGTTTCAGTTCAGTTCATTATTTGTCATATTTTTACAGAATAATGTGAGGTGCTATTCCTGCAAACAGCATGTAATGAGTCAGACTGCTTTTCTTCACTTACAACCATCCCTGTCCTCCCTCTGCCTGTCTCTGCCAGGTATGTGATTCACCCAAGAGAGCTTTGAACTCTGCTCTGAGGTAAAAGGTAGGGTAGTCACATCAACAACATACAACAGCTAAAGTAATTAGCCTTAATAGCATGTGACACACATACTCCTGAGCTTGTCTGAGGTGGTATGTTCACAGGAACCCACAGAAGATACTGGCTTCCCTGCTGAGGTGATGCAGCAGTGCTAGTGCAGTGCTTGGCAGCAGTTGGTAGGCACTTCGTAGCAGCTCACTTGCTGCCACGCACCCAAGTACTTTTGGTGCTGAGCGCTTCATATCCAAGAGATTTGCCCAGGATCACTGGTGGCATACGAGGAATGCTGGCTCCAGAGTCCTTACCATAAGTCTGGGATTATTTTTTATTAACAATGCCTAATTAGACAGATATTTTGCATCACTTAGGAATCAAGAGCTGTAATTGGGTGATCTTTTTCTACAGCCTGCCTTCCTGTTCACCATCCCTGTTCACCTTCCTGCTCACCATCATGGAGCCATGAGCTGCCCAGGGCAAAAGGACAGAAAATGCATTTTACCCCTTTCCAAGGAGTAAAATAATAAACGCTCCACACAGATTGGATGTTTAAATGGAAATTCTATTTATAAAGATACACAAAAGGTATCCAGATAGAAGGAATGCATCTATAAATTAGGGTCATTCTTCATCTGGGCTGTCCAGTTCTCGGCCCCTCAATTTAAGAAGGACATTGAGGTACTTGAACATGTCCAGAGAAGAGCAACAAGGCTGGTGCAAGGCCTCGAGCACAAGCTCTATGAAGAGAGGCTGAGAGAGCTGAGATTGTTTAGCCTGGAGAAGAGGAGGCTCAGGGGAGACCTCCTTGCTGTCTATAACTATCTGAAGGGTGGTTGCAGCCAGGAGGAGGTTACTTTCTTCTCTCAGGCAACCAGCACCAGAACAAGAGGACACAGTCTCAAGCTGTGCCAGGGGAAGTTTAGGCTGGAGGTGAGGAGAAAGTTCTTCACTGAGAGAGTCATTGGCTACTGGAATGGGCTGCTCAGGGAGGTGGCAGAGTCACCGTCCCTGGAGGTGTTCAAACTGGGTTTGGACGTGGCACTTGGTGCCATGGTCTAGTCTTGAGGTCTGTGGTAACGGGTTGGACTTGATGATCTTTGAGGTGTCTTCCAACCTGGGTGATACTGTGATACTGTGAAAACCTTTCAGAAACCTCCACCCCACTTGGCCTCAGCAGGCCCAAGAGCAGGCCAAACTGCTCCACCTTGTACCCCAGGCTTCAACAGGCCTTGTGGCATTGATCAAAATTGCCTGCCAACCAAGGCCAAGAGCAAGTCATCTCCCCCACAAACCAAGATAAGGTGCACACTCTTCCTGAGGTGGAGAAGAGAGAATTAGCTGTGCACTCTCATGAATAAGAAATATACAGAAATCAGAATAAAGTAAAGAATTACAATATCCTGGGACAAACTGCCCATCCCCCTGGGACTCTCTAGTCTCCAGAGGACTCTATGGTTATACCAGTTAACCCTTAAGTTCCCTTAATCTATAACAATCAGTTAACAGAAAAAAGAATGGCATAATGTGGTACATAGTCATGTAGCTGAAGTATTAGAAGAGGAGGGACAAGGCACGGTGCATATCTTTCGGCTCTTACATTTTAGCTTCAGATGGAGGTTAGAACACATACCACCTCAGCAACAATCCAAGAACTAAACTAGAAAGGCTAAAAAAGAATTTTTATTTGCTTAGAGAATTAAGAAAAAAAATTCATAAAGAATAATACAGGAAATCAATCAATATATTGTCAAGGCCAAAACTTTTAAGAGCAATGTGTTTTCTACAAGTTTGTGACAAGGATAGAAAAAGGTGAGCATAGTCAGTGGATTAGAATGAACTTCACACTGCAGAGCTGAAGGACAGAGAAGGAAAGCATACTGGCTGTTTATATTAGGAATGTAGTATTAGGTTAGGAATAGCTATGAAACTTTAAATTTAATCTCACTTCAATTTCTAACTGGAATTTGACTTAGATCTTTCCTGAATTATTTTTTTGTGCATTTGATATCTCATCATGTTTTCTACAAGTATCTTCAGAGTCTGATAAGAGTGACAAAGATAAGTGCATTTGACATGCAGGGGAATGCATCCTCCAAAGACCAGCAATGTCCATAGGCTGGAATGTTTTTTAAGTTATCCTAGTCCTTCAGTATCATGACGTCCTTTGTGTTTTGAAGAAGGGACAAAGACTACGTCTGTACTAGTAGTAAACCAAACATGGTCAGAGCCTGCACTTGCACACTATCTCATGATGGTGCAAGATGTTCAATTGTTAGCACATTCCCTGGCACAGCTCTGGCTCATGCTGGCTAGCAATGGTCTCACATAGTGCCAGGACATAGTTCGGGAGCTGACAGAGTCTAGGAACATTCCTAGCAAACAGTCTAACTGTCTATTTCGTTCTCAATAAAGCACAGCAATGTTTGTACAGTCTTAACTATCAGCTGTACAAATGTTCTGACTGACTTAATGCCCAATGACATAGTATTCTTCTTTATTGACATTCATTTGAACATACATGCAACTGCAGAAAACATTGTTTTCTTTCCTTTTTTTTTTTGTTCTCCACATTTGAACTAAACCATATGTCCCGAAGTAGAAGCTCAGTATAAAATTGTAAAGATTTTCCTTTTCACTGTCAGAAACTGAGAAAAGTGAGATGAATCCTTTATAATTTCTAGGGTTGAGGACCCACAAAGGTATATGCATGCAAATGTGAATAGCGATATTTATCTAGCAACAGTCCTGCAGAATTCAGTGAGCAGTTCTCCAGTTAAGGGTTTGCATAGTAAAGCATGGATGGTACAGTGAGGACCTCCTTTCCTCAAGAAATTGGATCTTGGTTAATTTCTCCATCTTGAATCAGAACAGTAAGAAAATCTCCCACAATTTCACAAACAGAAGTCTTTCACACAAACCCCTCCATCTGATTAATAAAATGTGATTTGGGATGGGACAGGAAATATGAGATGAGATTTTGACAGGTTTCAACAGAAATTTATGTGGTTATGTGGAATGAAGTAATGTACATTGGAAGGATTTGGGGGGAAATGACAAATGAGAAAGCTGAGAAGGACAGGAGCCAGTTAAATGAATTATATTAATCTTACTGTTTTCCTTACAGTTTACAACTAAAGGTAGACTTACTAGCCACTGTGATTGCTTTGCTACATAAAATACAGTACAGGCACTAATAAATGTCAGGTTGTCCAATTCTTCCATCCATTGCTCTCTAAAGCACTTTAAAGGCTCTTTCAGATATCTATAAAGAGGCAGTTTTGGAAAGCAGACAGCTATTTTCCCATATGTCTTAATGGCTGTTCTTCAATATGTTCTTGAAGAGTAATGACAACTTTTAAAAATTTCAAGAGCAGTATAAAGGGACCCTCTTTGTCCACAATATGAGTTTGTGAAAATTTTACTACATTTTTAATGTTTGGGCTCCCTTTTTTTTTTTTTAAATTAATTTTTTTAATCAAGAACATTGCCTTCTACTTTTAAGTACTGTAAGTCAACTGTGTGGAATGAAAGAGCAAGTGGCTAACACAAAACTAAAAATACAAGACAAACATACATATTTGGGAAATTCTTTGTTGTTCTGTTGTTACAGTGCAGCAGCACCAAGCTCCAGACTTGGCATTTCTTCCCTGTGGCAGTAGAAGAAACTGTTCCATGATTATACAATCCTATCTCTGTGACAGAAGAAGAAACTGTTTCATGCTTATCCAAGCCCCTCTCTTTTGACAGCACTCATCTGGACTTGAAGACTCTGTATATACAGCATCTATAATGAACAGCAGAAATCAGTTCCTTCACTTATGTGTTTAAATTTAAATAATAATAATTAAAAAAATTAAGACAACCTTCAGGAAATAAGTTAAAGTGAGTTAGAAAAGTCAGACACGTTAGTAAGCAGTCAGAGGGATGTTTGAGAATAAAGACCAGAAGGCATTTGTTAGGGTGTCTGGAATGACTTCATGCAACAGATGGTACTTGATAAGAGCACTTGCCTTTCAATTTCACTTCTACATGCTGCATTTGTTTGTATTAGGGAAGTAAATCCACATACACATCTCTAAAATGTCTTAAAATTGAATTTTTCATGAGTTAGGTTTAGGTCAATTATGTCCAGGATCTAAACAAATTGATTGTTATCCTTATATCCATTTTTTTCTTCCATCCTTATTTTCACTTCCCTCTGACCCTGTCAGTACATGCAGTAGGAGATGTGGTGCCTGGTATTTTTATTTTTACCATGTATCTTTAGATGTGTTCATTTCTGATATGTTCTTATAATTACTTAAATACAAAAGGAAAACTAGAACTCTCAAATTTGTCAATCAGAAGACTAAAAAACTTCAATGTCAGTTCCCTTGTGATCAAAAGGCTGTACTTTCTACCCATGACTGAGAAAGCTTTGCAGCATGCACACAAGATCAATGAACAGTCAGTGGTATGGGACAGAGTCTTGATAGAGGTTTTTAAAACACAAATGACCACCTTCCAATGTAATTTGTGCTTCTGTAGCACAGATGTATCCTCCCCCATCTTCCCAGGGGTTTTGATGCTGTTTCTAGACAGTGAGGGATGCTATAATACCACCATCATTGTGTTGGTAGTGGTATAGCACCAGGGCCTCTTACCATCTGGGTTATCATAATTGTTTGTAGCAAACAAATTGTTCAAAAACATAGAGTGACAATAACAGCATTCGGGAAATCTGAAATCAGCTGTTGTTTGAAAATATAAACTGTATTCCTGACCTGCTTAATAGCAGTTTTACTAGAGAGTCATTATCACAGATAAAACATGATCCCATGTTGCTGTTCATTCACATTGGAGTCATATTATTTCAATAACTACTGTTTTGGAAGCGATCAACACACCCTGTAATAAATGTTCTTTTTCTAACCTTTACGTGATTATTTTTTTATGCTTCAAGTTATCCTCTTTACTTTTACAATAAAAAGTGTACTGCAAGAAAACATGGATGGGTGCAAGGTGGAGAATAGAAGGTTTCACGTGAACATAAGGAAAAAACTTACTCTCTGTGAGGGTGACAGAACACTGAAACAGGCTGCCCAGAGAGAATGTGGGGACACCTTCACTAGAGATATTTGAAACCTGCCTAGACACATTTGCGTGTGAACTATTTTAGATGATCCTGCTTTGACAGGGGGTTTGGGCTAGATGATCTGTTCAGGTCACTTAGAACCCCATTCTGTATATTGTGTGGTGTGTGTTCTGGTAGCTGATCAGTCCACTGAGACTGGTTCATATAAAAAATGCTGACCAATCTCAGATAGCTTTTGCTCAGCCACTTATGGAGATGCTCTAACTTTTGCAGGGATGATTGCTATGTTAAATGAGAAGCAGTAATGGAAAGAAAAATGTGAAAGTCAGCTGGAAGAGCAAAGTTGGAGAGAGTAGAAAAAGGTGAGCTAAGAGATAAAGATAAGGTATGAGGGGAAGCACTGCAAGAGTACAGAGAAGTAGACGAACACTGCTCTTAGGAAAAGCCAAACAAAAGTCCATTCTTTTAAGCATAGTATCTGGACTTTATCAAATCACAGCATTTTAGTGTCTGGGTCATGCCACAAGCCCATGTGAGTTACTAATGAATTCTTAATAAAGATGCTCTAATTTCACATGTAATGCAAATCCATGATTCAAAATAAAGCAGACATGGGAGAATTTGAATATTTTCTCATACTTAAATATAAAATAAAAATCATGGCAGAGAATGTAGTGGGGGGAATGGAAGGAAGAAACATATGTACTCTGGCCCTCACACTTCGGTATGCCACAGTAATCTAATCTGGTAGCAGGATTGGATATAAAACACCATGGTGTGTTTTCATCCCTATCAGGATTCCTACAGTAGCTTTCTTCAAACCCCATGAGGGAAAATTTCATGTATCAAGTTGTAATATATAGAAAAATAAGCTGTAATATATAGAAAAATACCATTAAAGAATTTTG
This sequence comes from Eubucco bourcierii, assembly GCA_013396675.1. Classification (NCBI taxonomy): domain Eukaryota; kingdom Metazoa; phylum Chordata; class Aves; order Piciformes; family Ramphastidae; genus Eubucco; species Eubucco bourcierii. The sequence goes on from VWZE01014138.1 coordinate 102,960, forward strand.
GTGTTTTGTGACTAAGTTGATGCAACCTGAGCCAAGAAAATAAATATTCCTCGTGTGTCTGATATCTCTGTCTGACTATTTTTCCATAAGGTAAGCTGTTTCTGTGACCACTGGAATGCCCCAAAGGACCACCAATCTCATGTCTACAGTTTACAGGAAATTCAACAGTATCAAAGGGTAATAGTCCTTTATATTTTCATGCAGCTGATCTCTTTGACTTTTATTGTCATATTTATAGTTTCTAACCTGTGACGTTTTCAAGAGGTTGACATAGAATCTAGTGACATTTTCTTTGGAACATACAGGGAGAGGACAGTGACTAAACAGCTGTTTCCAGTAACACAAATGTAATACATGTATGAATCTTTCTGAGTGGCAGATAGACCTTGCATGCTTCTCATATAGTAACAAGAACATATTAGCAGTAAAAAGGCTCATCAGTATAATGATACTATTTAAGTTTCATTTTTCATGTACTGTCTCTTACCTAGACAGCAAAATCCCAATCCAGTTGAAGCTTAGGATTGATTATTTTTTTTACAAGTGTGTGTTACTTTTTTCCACTTGAGTGTTTTGCTTGAACAAAGACCACAGAAACTTGAAGCATATCACATAATTTTAATCAAAACAGGACCAATCACGTGGTGTCCTAAAAGCTTGTTTATCTTTGTGGAAGAGATAAAAGTCAGAGTGAGAGATATGTGGAGACAACTATTTATTATAAATTAACTTCAGCACTATGTAACTATCTTGGATAACCCGTGCTATAGAATTGCTTCAAGCACACTATTAATGGATATTTCAGAAAGGATCATTCACAGTATTTAGACAAGTGTGAGAAGACCAAACTTTGTGTGGAGTATGCTACTTGCCCACTTCTGGCATAGCACATCCTTCTGAGTTCTGTCTTTTATTACCCTATAGTGTTCCCCCTTTGTTTTCCTGGACTCTGCAAGATAAACTGAAACAAAAGGCATTGCTGATGAATCAGTATCATTTTACATATGAGTAACATAACTGATCTTCTGCACTCGTTACAATGTATTTAGCAAATGTCAAACCTCAATCCTACACAAACATCCATGTTATTCCACTGTCATTGACAAATTAATATAAGAGATATTAATAGAAACCCATCAAAGATGTCCTGTTTTGAAGAGGAAGACCCTGTTCCAACTGAGAAGAGACAGCATGTGAAAATCAATAGGCCATTTCGCTCAGTCTGTTCTCCTGCTACACTTTCTGAGAGTGTGTGGCTTTATCTTCAGCTTCTCATGTAGCACATGCTATTATTTCTTTAATTCGTATTAACGGTGGGAAACGGAATAAATCTCATTCTGGAAGTCATACAGGAATAGGTAGTGAGGAACACAGAAGAAGGTAAGGCAATGAGAACCTTCAGCTATGAGGAGTGCTGCTTCCGAAGACAAATACTAGTTTAGATCATGGTAGAGGAGTTTTCCCAATGTATGACCTGAGACTTTGCATTATTCCATTTTAGATTTCACCAGCAGTTTCCTTGAATTTTAGCTCCTTATCTTGTAAATGCCTTGTCCACAGAGGAGTTGTGAGGATAAATACATGCAAAGTTACGAATTGTTGAAATGTGATAGCAAAGAGAAACTTGAAAGTATGTAGACAAATAGAATACTTCACTTCTCTAATACCCCCTTAAAGGATTATAAAGCAATGAATTTGTGAGCCATCTGGGATTCTCTCCATCTCTGTTTAGCTGGTTCAAGTTAAACAGAGGAGAATTTGTACAAAATGTATGGACATGCCTGTTGCTATATCTTGAAAATGCAGCTACAAGAATAAAATAGGCTTATCTAGCATCTAAACAGAAACACACAAAAGCTGATTGTGTACCATATTCATTGAAATGTTTACAGATGTGCTAAAAACCAACATAAATATTTTTAAAAATTTACCATGTTGCTTAGCATTTGCAAATCCACTTGTATTTCCTTGGGTAAAACAAATAAACAAAAACCTAACCAAAACAAACAAACAAACAAAACCCAACCCACACCAGCAAACCTGCAACATCTAGGAAACCAACAATCATTATTTTAATCTGCTAAAACTCTAATTTTGCTTTTTTTTTTTTTTTATATAGAATGGAAAATCTCAAGAATATATCAAAGAGTGAATCTACATTAATCATGTAAAGGAGTGAATGTTCTGTGTCTTTGCTCATGTTGCCTTTTAAAAGGTAGGATTTCATAAAAGTAACATTTCTAAGTTCTGATGTATCTCATAGTAACAGAGGTAGTAAGACAAAACAGAAACAGCTCCACATTTTGATGGAGTTCAATAGATATTTTAGTTGAAATAAAACTTTAAAAGTTTTATTGATTACCACTGGAGTTATACATCAGCAAACAAATGTGGTAAATTAAGTTAATAATTTCCTTAGTTCCAATCTCCATTTTTAAATCTCCAAACATGATTTGGAATATAAAATGTTACAAAATAATATTTAAATGTTTACACTGGGTGCTGAGAAAATTGAAGGCACTCTCATCTTGCTAAATATGCTGTTGCTCTGAAATTGCTATGCCTCATTTTGTGTAACTAAATATAAAGATAATATCGCTGAAAATCATTAAAATCTCTGAGCAGAACCCTGGACTCTGTCTGATCATTATGATCATCTCCAATTGTGTGTGGTGTGGTTACCTCCAAGATAAGGAATGCAGGACTGAAGTGGTCCTTCAATCTAGTTCCTTGCAGTTGGAGAGTTGTGCCATGCTGTCACAGATAAAAAAATCAAACTCCATGGCAAAACTCAGTGCATAGAAAGCTCATCTCCTACTTACTACTTCAGCCAGGAAAGATGTTCTTTATGACAGCTCTAGTAAAAACATGAAAGCAAGGTCTGATGTAAATTGGGAAGCAGTTGCACTAGCTATCACTTACAAAACTGAAATTTCACTTAATTTAGAGTGGATTTTCCCTAATTTAAAGATCTCTAACAGGATCTTGTAATAGAAGTTTCTTTTCACTGTGAACTATTTGAAAACACCTGGCAAAGCCTAAAAGTGCACTGCCTTACTAGGTTCTGCTTAGAATATTAGAATTCATTTTTACTTATGGAAGTTTCTAGCTTCACAGGCAGATAAGAGATGCTTTAGTCTAGGCAGGTAGGTTCCACCTGAAAGGTAGATTCATCACAGGTGGAGGAAAACGGCTGAGCAGAGGAAGAAAAGGCAGTATGTAACTTTCAGCTGTCCTTTGGCTTGACAGTGTGCAGTTTTTAAGAAAGAAGGATTGAAAACACTTGAAAAATGCACCATAGTCCTGGCATTTGACATCAGAGTTCAAATTTCTTTTGCAATCAGACTTTCTAGCACTAGTTTCCATGGCCCAGGTATATGATGGAATCATTAACATTGACCCAAAGCTTGACTGTGTTGAGGTACAAAGACAGGAGTAATATTCCACAATATCTTGACAAACTGGAGAGGCAGACAGGAAAAAAGAGCAATTTTATCCAGACAAATTATTTACATAAAATACAGTGAAAAATAGCTAGATGTACAGCAAGCCTGCAAAAAAAGAGACTGAGCATTCCCATTGTTCACAAGCTGAAGAGGATTTAGTGTCAAAATCACCCAGTTTTAGCACAGCATTTTCAAAGCCTATTTGAGAGAGGATGCTAAGAATGGCAAATTATCTTGAAACATTATCTGTGAAGAAAAACTGCAAGACAAAGGTTCCTTGTCATTAAGAACTTGCAGTTCTGTGGCAGTGGGTGGACACAAAGAAACCTTTAGGTATTTCAGAGGTTCTGTACTCATGACGGACAAGCTTAAATTTACATTTGAAAGACTCAAGAGAGATATGAAGAACAACCTGCCACATAACAATAAAGCTTTCCTACAGATCACCTGAAAAGACCTCTTAAGGACAGGTTAGACAAATTGCTCTTTTTGATGTAGAAAAAGTTGTAGGACAGAGGGGCAGAACAGATACCCTATTGTTGCTCAAACTTTCTAGTATCTTGGACTTCAGCTCTTTGTAGTAATTCAAGACACTGTCATCTGGCAGCTGGAACAAGGGTGGCACCAGGAGCTCCAAAACAGATGGCACGATGGTCCACTTCGCCATGTCTGAAGCTTCAGAATTTTGACATTTTCTTGAAATTTCATTCTGTATGTCTGTGATGGTTTTTGTGATGACCTTTGAGGTATTGTAGTGCAGACTATTAGTTATGCTGATTGCAATATCTAAGGAGCTTTGTCACTCAAAGTCTTTAGTCAGAATGTGCAATTCAAACAGCATTCATTTGTACAAGTTTCCTTGATAATGGTACTCACCACACTTTGACAAAGTTTCCTCATTTGCCATATTACAGATACGTTCATGCCATCAAAATAGGGTTTTTGACCTTTCTGTATGCTGTCACTCATCACTTTATTGTTTTTATTATATAATCTCTACTGTCCCATCATTAACTGATAAGATTTTTTTTTCCTCTGCACAGACGATAAGACAGGCAAATAAATGCATGACCACTGTATTTCATTCAATGTGCATACGAAATTGTGATCATCAAAGTGTTGCTGCGACCAAGAGGAGTTGTCATGAACTTCAGAGGAGTCAAAATATCCTCAGTAATACGGTACAGATATCCAAGAAGACTTTAAAATGTATGTACATCAAGAAAAGAAACTAATTAATGCCTCGTTTTTTAACAAAAATATATTAATGTCCTCAGTTCATAGCTATGCCACTTTTTTTTTTTTTTAATGTTTCTACTAAAGCATTATTATGAGCCTGTTAACAAAAGTGCTCCATTTTCTGAAGAAAATATTTGCTATTTAAGGTATTGCATCCAAGTCTAAACTCACACAGGCTTGCAAAACTCTAGTTAGTCCACTAAGATTTCTTGGACGCTTATCATCTACCATTTGTTTCCTTAGGATAACAGTGTACATGCTGCTATTAAGAATATATATCCTGATAGTAAAACAGCTAATGTATTATTGATATTAATTTTTGTGAACAAGTTCAGTTTGTGTTTAACATTGTCTTGAGTCAGACAAAAAAAGACAGAAATCTCAACTGGCCCTTTCATGTACTCCTATTCCATGTATAGCATACTCTACTGAGAAATACCACTTCTTTTTAAAATCCTCTCAATAGCTCTTCTGGAGGATAAAAATAATATTTATAAATATTTAAAATACGAATTAATATAATTTTTTAAAAAATCTAAGTGCATTTTTTTCCCCCACTACAAATACACACACACACATACCCAGTCAAGTCTTTTCTGTATCAGGTAGTATGTAAGGTCTGTAAGGAAGAAGATTCTCTTCTTTCAAGGTTGCAGGAGATCTCCCAATGTAAGGCTGCAGAGGTATGGCATTAGCACACATGCCTAAGTTCCACCAATACTCTCATTTCACAGTTCCACCCACAGTTTACTAACATCACTTCTTTGTCATGCTCACTGTATTCGTTGGTTATTATTGAACACAATGAGTACTGAAAATCTCAGGTCAAAAATGTGTAGCAGCAATGAAAATCTCTTCCTTCTCTACAAAATGTTTTCACTTCCTGGGGGAAAAAATCCAAAACGGAAATAAAATGCACGTACCTTCCACATACCTTCTAATTGGTCTGCCTCCAATTTACAAAATATACTGTGGGTGGAAATAACTAAGCATTATATAAGAAAAGTGTGAGCCAGTTTTTTTCCTTAGGCAGCAAAAAGTCATATAGTGTAAGTATAGACATGTAATCTGAAGTTATACTTCAGTTTGGGCAGAAAATAGTACTGAAAGTAGGCTTTGCTTTCAACTGACTTTTTTCTTTGATCTTACTTCATTTCTGTAAAACTTTTTCTTTTAAAAAATTCCTGTTCTGTGGATATATGGAAAAATTCTGCTTACAAGATTTTATTTGGAAAAAAGGTATAAGAGCACAAAATCCAAAATTATAAATACCCTGGTAACCACATTGTCATGCATGGGCAAGAGGTATTTGGTTATTAACTGAGCTAATTCACAACTATTTTGCTATTTCCTTTCCCATTCCACTGAGCTAGTTTTATATGGAAACTTGATTCCAATTCCTTTTATTTTACCTCTGCTTCTTTCTTCCTTGTTTAAATGGTTAAAAGTACCAGAAAGGAAAATGAGAAGTGATTCAAGGCTGAAATGTTAGTTAGTGCTGATGAAAACTGAGGAAGAGATGCGCAATAGAGAAATTGCTGTCTACAACTACCTGAAGGGTGGTTGTAGCCAGGAGGAGATTGCTTTCTTCTCTCAGGCAACCAGCACCAGAACAAGAGGACAGTCTCAAGCTGCGCCAGGGAAGGTTTAGGCTGGAGGTGAGGAGAAAGTTCTTCACTGAGAGAGTCATTGGCTACTGGAATGGGCTCCCCAGGGAGGTGGTGGAGTCACCGTCCCAGGAGGTGTTCAAGGCGGGTTTGGACGTGGCACTTGGTGCCATGGTCTAGTCTTGAGGTCTGTGGTAACTGGTTGGACTTGATGATCTTTGAGGTCTCTTCCAACCTTGGTGATGCTGTGATACTGTGATACTCTGATACTGTGACTAAGCATGATACCCAGAGACAGACTTTTACCTGCTTTTGTTTGTAAAGTCACAGAAGCATTGCAGAGAACTGCAGCCATTATTTCCAGAAATGCACTGATCCCATAACACTAATGGCATCTTGCTAATTAGAACCAGTCTGCAACAATAAACTGAGTAACAAAGACAAGGAAAACCCAAGTAAAGGTAAGAAAATTCAGTGTCTTACTCATGTCTTGCAGCTTGGGAGTCAGATGACTAAATCAGTGGCACTTTCTTTTTATACCTAGGAAATTAACTGAAAATTGAAATGAATGATTCTCAGAACAACTTTGCCTTGAATTAATTTTACTCTTGAGGGCATGAATATTTGCCCTCAGTAAGTGTATTGCAAAGATTCCTACTTCATTAAATCCAGATGAGAAAAGAGGAGCAGATGTGATAGGAAAAGTGGATGAAGACTAAGCAATTAGAAAAGCAATGATAGAGATGACAACAAGAGGACAACAAGAGAAAAAGCTATGAAAATGCTATGAAATGCATGAATTAGAAAAGGTGTATTAAGTATTTAACATGCAAATGCATTTTAGGGAGAAAAAGAGTGAGGGTAATGAAATTACATATATTTGAGACTCTCAGACTAATTTTATGCATTCTTAAAAATTGCCTGCAAAAATCTGACTCTATAAATATCACAATAACTGCCACAATTGAAAAATGTGAGGTGTATGATGAGGCATATAACAGGGGAAAATGAAGATTCAGAACAATATATCAATAGGAAATACTATTCATGTTTTGTTTACTGACTTTGAACACATATGTATACTTTCTGTTAGGGGTTGCCAAATCCAGTAGCTTGACAGAGCTGCTGCATCTTCAGCTCACAGCAAGCAAGGTGGAGCACATATTTGTAAAATCATATAATCATGGAATGATCTGGGTTGGAAGTGACTTCCAAAGGTCATATAATCCAACCCCCTCCTGCAGTAAGCAGGGGCATCCTCAACTAGATCAGTAGCTATTTCCCAGACCTGTTACCCTACTTACTTGTTAGTGAGGCTTGATATTTGCTGGCCATCGCACACCAACATACACACTGGCATGCATTACACACACAGTGCTCTCCCTCTTTGTCACGATCACTCATGGTTTGACTCCATTTGCTGCACTTAAACCTCCGCACTGCACAGTCCTCCACCCAGGAGAGAAGCAATGCAATTTAATGGGAGGATGAGACAGACAGCACTGACCAGGTGCAGAGTGGTTAGACAACTATACTGACTGTCCATACATTCCAATGTTGTCAGCTCCTTTTAACCTCTTTTCCCTCTCTTTTCACATGTTCTTTTCCAAATGACATTAAAAACTCCTGTCCCCTGCCTTTGTTTCCTCTGCTAAACATCCCAAAGTAAGTTTGTACAATCCCAAGATGTTTTCCCCAGCATCCCATCATGAGTCCCACACCCCTTATACAGTAACATGCCTTCAACCTGAAAGTGCTCTGGGGGAAGACCCCCATCTCTTGCCTCATCTTGACATGTTTCTCACTTGGCCCATGGTGCCCATTGCTATCCGGTGACAGCCCTGGGAGGAGTTGGGGCATGTACTCCTCCTCTTTTAGTGAGATATTTGTCTGAACACCAGAAGACAGTGGTAAAGACCTAGTGGCAAAGAGCTACTTGAAATATCCTTCATGTACTTTTTGTCAAGCCTTTTGTTCTCTGGTGTGCACACCTTAGAACTGAATTACAGGACCTTGGAGGAAAATAAGTGAAAGGAACATTAAAGGAAACTAGCACTTTTAAGACATGTACATGGAAAAATTAGACACATGGCTTCCATTTTAAAAGTATTTTATTAGAGTAGGGAAAATCATTTAAATATCCAAGCCTTCACACATTCTCAGGATAACATATGGAGCCAACAAGAAGTCATGGTCTCCATGCACATCACGGTTCCACCATGGACATGTACACAAGCTATTTCCTTTGCTGCTCTGCATTTTTTCCTCTGATATCTGATGTTTCACAGTTCTCCACTGAGAAATATATTGTAATGACAGTGAAAAAGAAGTAGGGTAACAGTCACGAGGAGTGGTGTAATAGACAGTAGGCACAGTGTTGTTCACAGTATCGCAGTGTTCACTTGTTTTCCAAAGTGAATGAGCTTGGTGACCTTTAAATTTGTTCCTGCTGCTTCTGCAGTTTGTTTCTTACACGTTGCCACTGCACTTAAGCCACTGGCCCTAGTATAAGTTCAGCACAGCACAAGTTTGGGAGAGGCCATCATACATGCAGTAAGTAGAGAAGGTTCGTTTAAACTTGTGTTTTGCTTTCTCTCAGTTCCAGTCTTGCCTACTTTGACTGCTTTAGTAGCTTTTTTTGTTGTTTTATTATATAAGATGTCACATTTGAAAGAATTGTTTCTCATTAATACTGACTACCATGCTGATTAGTATTGGCATAAATTCTCCCATCAGAGACTGGGACACAGGCTTTGGTGCCACACAAATGAGCAGGTCAGCAAAAATGGTCTTAGAGGAAAACTGGAGGTGTATAGAATAAAAAATTATTGACCAAGATCAAGGAACAAGAAAGGGACAAGGCCAAAACCCTTGGCTACTTATGCTCATTGCAGAGATCCAAGGTACATCTGTGGGGTAGCCACTGCTGGCTGGGGCGGCACTCTAAGGCCTGTATGCTTAACCTCAATACCTGACGATCCACTTTTCCACTTTGGTTAAAGCGGTGCTTGCAAGAAGGATGAGTAAATCAAGGGTGACATCACATGCCTATTTGTTTTCCTGATTTTTGAGTAGTGAGTTTGTGCTTGTTGATAGCTTTAAGATTGAAAAGCATTGCCTGTCTGCTCAGAGTTGTGGTTATGTTACTGGTGAGCCTCAAGGTGGATCATACTGAACATGTTGGGGAGCTTGTGTTTTAAATAGCTAACCTCTATGATTTTGTTAAGATCACTGTGGGACTGAGTTTGACTTAAAAATAAAAGCATCTCTGTGTCTTCAGTAGAAAGGGACCTCTCCTTTTCTGGTAAAAAAATACTGTTTTTCTAGTTGTTCATACTTCCCTAATGTGTGAAGCCCCAACAATGTGATGCATTTCCATAGGTGCTTTAGGCCAGGCTGGGAGCTGCTTCTTAGGGGAAGCCAGACTTTTTGTCTCTGCCTTCTTCTTTCTTGCACTGTTTTTTGTGATACGTATTTGTTATCCTATAGATGAGAATGAGCAATTGGACTAGGTCATATGAAATTCCACAGCACCCTCTGGATCCTAGAAAAACTGACTGAAGTGCCTATGTTTTACTACTGTATGATATTACAGTGTCATACATAAAGTTAGCAAACTGCAAAGTTTATCTCAGTGCAGTTAGAATGTAAACATTTTTAGGTGATTCTGGTGGTTCGTATTTAGGTGGTTCTGATGATTCTGCTGCAGTTTTTCTGAGTTATGCACCTAATAGATGCAAATTTGACCTTTTCACAGACATGTGAAGGCAAACATAAAAAAATCATTCCACACACAATACACCAAATATATTTTTCTTTCATAAAACTATTTTAAGTTATTAAAATATTCCTTTTACAAGTATACAGAAAAATTCAAATATAATCTGGAATTCAAATAATCTGGAATTTAAAGTGCCAAAACTTCATGATACAAATAGCTTTGGTGCTTTAAGATACTGATGACTACATTTGACCTTTTGTTTTCAGTTGACTGCTCTGAGGGATCACCCTCCTAAAAGGGCATATCATCTCAGTCCTACGCACCAGCCTCTGGGCAAAGCTGCTTGTCTGAATTTAAAAGCCTCCATCTGCTGTAGGTCAGTCTAAGATGACTTGCATTCAGGCAAGCAACCTGTGAGAGAAGCTTAGTTAGATCAGCAGTAGCTGCCTGCAGAAAAATGATACACTGCAGCAGACAGCTAGGAAACAGCAACATTTAAAGACGTTACAGCTGTTTCCAAATAAAAGCTTAGTAGCCAGATAAAACGTTTCAGCTGTGCACCACTAACCCATCCCTCCATTATTCTGCCATTAATGGGCTGATCTGTTTTCTCATTCATAGAATTTCATAAATCATAAGAGCTGTGGAGTAGAAGCACTGGAGCAGTGAAGCAGCAGTAAACAGCTGGGATCATAATCAGTTCACTTGACTTCACAAATTGAGATGACTAAGTTAGCAGAAAAGGCTGAGTGGTGTGGCTTCTGGTGGTTGCAGACATGCCTACAGCTGCAGTGAGTGGCTGCAGTACCTAGCCAGATGTGTGACAAACAGGCTGATAGAGATATGGCTGTCCTTTCCATGGCCAGAAGAGTGACTGCTTCCCACATCTCTGCTCTGGGTGCTGCTTCACCCACAGACTCACAGGAGCTACACCACCTCTTGCTGCATATCAGCAGCAGATTTGCAAGTATTCTGCACATACAAAACTTGCAGGCTTGTCTCAGGCCACATGCACAGTTTAACTAGGGGGACCTGCTGCCAGAAACACTCTTCAGATAGCAAGGTGGTGTGTGCTAAAGAACAAGGAAGGTGAAGTTTTCCTGACCCCAAAGAACCCCACAGCTCTCATCAATACTGAGAAACATCCCACAGCAGCTGTTTGTCTCAGCTGGTCATCTATAATAACTCTGCTCAGAAGAGCAAATACCGTCAGAGGCAACCCCCGTCACAGGTCACCTCTGAGTCACTCCAGTGAGTCACCTCTGCCTGGCCTTGCTGCTGGCTACAGCCCCCAGATACAGACCAGCCTGGGAAGAAGTAATCTCCTTTCCGTAAATCATTGTTAGTCCATTGTCCTGCTGCTGCTGCTGCTGCTGTTCTCTCAGCTTCTGACACAGCATGTCTTGTGAAAGGCAGACCCTGCCACACAGGGGATGCCTGTCTGGCTGGGGTGCCCCAGATGGCTCCCTGGGCCCAGGACGGTTACCCATAAACAAGTCAGGCAGTAAATCATTCCCCTGGGGGTGACTAGCAAACATACAGCAAGCCTAGCTTTTATTTGACTTATGAGAGGGTCTGAGGAAAATGACCTGGGTTTGCATGCAATGTGCTTAGATGGAAATGGAAAAAGATGCAGCTTGTCCTGGCTTGAGTGTGGAGTTGCAGCTCTCAGAGCCTGCCAGACTGCTCTGAGTAGCCAGTGCAGGAGAAATCTGGCAGGCAAGCTGAACTAATAAGCCCATCTGTCTTACTGATGGGCAAGAAAAGACTTTCATTTGGCCTGAGCTGCTGCTGCTGCCGGTTCTGCCTCAGGACGTTACTTCCCAGGGCTCAGCAGTGAACAATAAAGGGGCAGAGAACTGAGAGGTCTAACACAGTAAAAATAAATACTGCAAACACTGCATGAATATGAAGAACTTTCCTATGCTTTCAGCCAGTCTCTCTAGGTCATATGGTCTTAATGCAGGGAAAATAAACCAAAAAACACATTCCCATAGCTGCTTAGTTCCATATGGAGAGAAGTGACTTAGAACACAAGAGGAAAGCAAAGGATAATATTTAACAGAAATAAAATGGTGGTGTGCACATAGTGCAATGAAATAAGAAGCGATGCCTCTCTGCATAATGCAAACTTTCTTTTGTTATAATTGCCTGTTTATCCAGAAGTCTGTTTAGCTTCACGTCCTTTAAAATCCCTTCCATTTCTTTGCAGAACAAGCTGGCATTCAGCACCATAGGAAAGAATCCAAGCTCAGAGGCGTCTTTGTAGAGAAAAAAATGTGCACATAGTCCCTCTCAAAGAAGAAAATGAGTGTTCAGGGCACTTGACTAACTGTCATCCTTGTCCCTACAGATGTACAAATATAATACTAGCAAGGACCTTTTACGTATTTTTTTCCATGCTTATATTCACAGTGACTCTTCCTGCTGAGTACTGCATTGGAAGTCAGACTGACAAACTGACTGAGTAGCATAATAGCAGTTAGCATTAATAAAATGTAAAATGACAGAGCTGCGGAATATGCAAATAACGAAAATGTGCAGCCAAGTATTTTGCATTTTTTAATATCTATTTTGCAATATTAAAATACATTAAAATAGATATCTGTTCAGCTTGCAAGACCTCAACGGAAAAAATTCTTACTGTTATTTTTATAGGTAATCTTGAAGTGGTGGTTTCCCAGGTATCTGGTGTGAATGTTGATTGAAGATCAAGATTTCAATTCTACATAGCTAGAATCTGTAGAAGGACAGAAATCCCTTTTGTTTCTTGTAGGTGCCAGGCTTCTTTACTTTTCAGCATCATGCTGCTGAGACAGCTTGCTGTCTCTGAGTGCAAGTGGGAAGTGGGGAGGAAGTGTAGTAGGTGACAGATCTTTGGAGGAACTGATACGGGACTACTATGGCATGTCACATTGAGTGGATATTAGCATAGTGCACTCTGCAAATCTTTCTATCTTGCATATAATCATAATTTTTAACACTGAGTAAAATACTTGGCAGTGTCTCACTGGTACACCAATGGAGCAAAATGGAGTGATCCTAAGATCACACAGAATCATAGAATCATAGAATAGTAAGGTTGGAAGGGACATCAAGGATCATCTAGTTCCAACCCCCTGCCATAGGCAGGGACACCTCCCACTAGTACAGCTCACTCAAAGCCTCGTCAGATCTGGCCTTGAACACATCCAGGGAGGGAGCAGCCACAACCTCCCTGGGCAACCTGTTCCAGTGCCTCACCACCCTCACTGGAAAGAACTTCCTCCTAACATCTAGTCTAAATCTCCCTTCTGCCAGTTTAAACCCATTGCCCCTTGTCCTGTCATTACAAGACCTTGTAAATAATCCCTCCCCAGCCTTCCTGTAGGCCCCCTTCAGATACTGGAAGGCTACTATCAGGATTCCTCAAAGCGTTCTCTTCTCCAGGCTGAAGAGCCCCAACTCTCTCAGCCTGTCCTCATAGCAGAGCTCTAGCCCTCTGATCATCTTTGTGGCCCTCTTAATTTATAATGCAGAACAACAGCAGCTGATTCCTGAAGAGCTCTTTAAAGATTAAAATCAGGGGTGCTTCCATGTTCCTCTTGTACATATTTAATGGAAAGATAAGTTAAGCTTTGTTGAATAATGCTCAAGAATCTGTCATGCAGGAACTATCAAAACATCATTATGCAGCTAGCTACATTTGGCAAATAAAGTAATCCAGAACACCTTTGGCATAGTTTTAAACCCACTGATTGTTCAATTCCTTACTAGACTTACATATGACAGTGGATTTTACAAACATGTCCCATATAAGTATCATATTCATACAGGTAAGTACAAACATGAAATGTACAGACTGCAACAAATAGCTCAATTAACACGACATACAATTTTGCACCACAGAGACAGGATGATGCAAGTTTTAGAAAGGAAGGTTATATAGGAATTCTAGGCAGAATATGTGACTTGGAAACTAAGACATGGGAAATTTCCATCATAGTATCTTCAAGGCAATACTGCAGGCACGGACTTGCCACTGGCCAGCATATTGCAATATTCCTCTGTTTTATTTGAGAGAAGGTCTCCTATAAGAAATCCCAGTTCTGATTGGAGCAGTATACAGTCTCCTTTTTTCAGTTGTTTCTTTTGTTTTGGGTTAGAGGGAATTTTTTACTGGTCAATACAATGGGAAATCTAGCTGTAGTCTGTCGTGCTCATCTAGGCTAGCAAACAGGGAGCAGCCAGTGCCCTGAGGAAGGGCAGCTGGCACTTGCACAAGCCACACTAAGGTAAGAGAAGCTAGTTGCTTCTCTGAGTAATGATTGGCCAGGTTCTGCTTATGGACATTAAAGTATCCATCTCTGGTATTTGTGCTGGAGGTGTTTCAGCTGTTGAGACTGCCAATACAGAACAGGAGGAACACACTTTTAACATAATAGTCTTAATTTGCATCTAAAGTATGTGTATATGTAAGAAGCTATAACAGAGAAGAAAACTTTTCTGTATCACTCCAGATGTCAGTTTTCAAACCCTATATTCTGGAGTGAGGAAGTTTCCTACAGAGAGGCTTGAACAAATTGATTCCCAGTAATTCATTAGCTACCTATTGTAGCTTTGGACAGAGGAATTGACCAAGATGATACTTGTTTAACACTTGCAATATAGCAAGTGAAAATGTCCAGCCAGATTATCCACTGTTTTCTTTAAAAAAATAGGAAGTGATGATTTCTGTCCCAGCCATCCAACTGACTAAAAGATAAGACCTATGTGAGTGAGTAAGATCAGACTGGAGAAGACAAGAGCAGGACATGCAGGTAATTGGTTAAGTCTTGTCTGTGTTCAATTAAGAACACTTTCTAGAGATTCAGAGTATGAAGATCATGAGATCACATTTTTTTCTCACTGTAACCAGAAAAAAAAAAATTGCCTGGTGAATCTGCCCTTTTGGAAGTTCCATTATGCATCATACTTAAAAGACAAATGATGTAAGAGGAAGAGGAGTGCCTCAGAGGAGCTGCCATAAGACTCTGTCACTGTGGAGGAGCAGTAGTAAAGAACTTCAGATTCAAGAGGCAATGTAGCATATTGATCTTTACGCGCATGCCCTGATAACTGCCAAGGGCTGGCCTTCTTATTTTAGAAGCTCAGTGTGGCTTTTACCAAGCATATATATAGCAGCACAAATAGTGAGAAGCTATTTTTGAACATTTTGGTCACTGCTAAATACAGAAGTGCTAACACAAGCATTTAGAAGCTATAATTCAGGTCCCCAGAACGAGAAGGCTGGCCTAAGTACGTAGATCTTTCTTTACCAGCTGCCTGTTTTGTTTACTGAAACTTTAGACTATTTCTGGTTCATGTCTTCAAGCACTTTTTGGTTCAAAATCAAATACACAAATTTGATCTGAGTTTATATTTGGCTCTAATTTTTATAGCTTCTGGATCTGGGACTTCAAGAATTCTTCCTAATGTTCTAAGACAAAAGACTTTGCCAAGTGTCTGTTACACCAGTAACAGAAATGTTTTTAATGAAAAAAAGGAAATGTCACCAGTGAATAAGGCACCATCCATTTCACATCTTCCCTTGTTCTCAGAGCTTTGATGCAAGGTGAGTCCAGTGCCCCCATGTATGCAAGTGACATTAGTCAACCCACGGCAGAACAGCAGCAACCTTCTGAGTGATGCTCATGCAGCATCACTCAGAATCATCACTGATGTCACACAGTACACAAATGTCATGGCAAAAATGTCAAATACTCTTAAGAAATACTTGGAACAGGGATTAGCTTAAACTTGTGTGATGAATGCTTTGCACAAGTAATTCACATTTGTGACACATTTGTGAAGGATTTTTTGCATTGCAATTTTAAAATCGGCTCATAATCAGATCAAGGGTCTGACTTTGTCCAGTGAAATGAAAATAATATATTGCTTGTCCAGTTGTAACCTTAAGACCCAATATGATGTTGTACATCCTCAGTTCCTACTCATTAGCAAATTTTAAACTTGGCCAATATCGCGAGTGACTGAGACATCCTGAAAGAATGGTTTATTGTTGTCCTTCCTTTGAAAGGATCCATTTTTAAAGCAATCAGTGTCATAAAAGCTAGCAACTGTTTCAATTCTAAGAGCACGAGAAAATACATTTTTGTGGATGAAGCACTCTTTATTCACTATTGTATTTTTTTCCTGGAAACACCTCAAAAATAACTTCACACACAAGGAATATATTAGCCTTTTCAATAGTACAGATTAGTAAGATTGCCTTTTATAAAATATTTTTAGCATCATTTTCTATTGCAAGGCTCTTGACTAGTCTTTGATGAAAATTAACAGACTTGTCCTAGAGGTCTAATACCTAGTTATTGGTTCAGTAGCCATTCACTGAATACCTGTTCTATTTTCTGCTTGCTCTTGTGAATTCCAGGTTTTGCCTTACAGGGGCATCCTTTTGTCTAAATAACTGACTCTATTTCCATAAAAATACTGTAATTATGCTAGGTTACTTTTGTCTTCAGCTCTCAAAGATGGTTGTGTGCCTCTTTAATCCTCCTCCTTGCTTAAAAACTTCAGTCTGCTTGATACCTAGGAGGGAACAAATAGTCTGACAGGGAAGGGCAAGGGTAGGGCTTGCATCACTCTGACTCGTTCCTGCTTGTTGAGCCAGCTAGGCAGCCCAAGTCAGAAGTTACACCTTCCCTAAACAGGTGTAACTTGAATACTCTTCCAAGCATACTAGAGAGTTGGGAGGAAAGAACCAGAGTTCCTGAATAATTTCTTCTGGGTTTTCTTCCTGTGGCTGAGTGTTGACATCTAACCAAGAGGCAAAGCACAAAACACTTTGTACCCCTACCTTTGCCGGTGCCATGCAGCATGTAGTATGGTTATGACTCACACCACAATAACCTGAAAGTCAAGTCAGTATGGGCCATGCACTCTGCCACTAGCCATGGAGGTGAAGGGGATGCAGCACTTGGGTCTGGGAGAGAAAACAGCTCTGCAGTGCAATTCCCCTTCAAGCTTGTAGAAGGTCAGCACTCCGCAGACCAGGAACAAGGCACCCTGAAGCAAAAATGAGCTGGCCTAGGACATGTCTGGCTTTTTGCAGTGACCTCATCCGCTTGCAAAGCACCAGGGGTTTGTAATCAGGTCACTGCTCAATTTGCAGCTGATTTTTTTTTAAGGTTTATCCCTACCAAACGCAGATTAAATGAATACCTATGTACCTTTGCAAAGGTGTTCACAGATGCTAAACATTGCAATTCCCTTTCTGCCTTTCCATTTTACACAGAAAATGCAAAACAGACCAGTTTACTTTAATCACATTGAAGTAGACTGAAAATGTTAGTATTAATTACCTCCATGGATATAGAAGCTTAGGGTTTGGAAAAACTTCTTTCCTTATTTATTACTTTAAGGAAATATGAACCAAGGGTTGCTGGTGGCCCTAAAAAGAACATCCTGGTCTTTGTTTATAACCAAAGAATCTGGGTACTGGTCTGATAATCAATTTGGCAGATGGGGAGCATGCAGCTGGATAAGCATTCAACAGCTAGACTGTGCAACCTGTTCCTCAAGGAGTTCCTCACTCTTAGCCTGAAAAACCATTGCATTGTTGTGACTCTGAAACTAGGTCTTATTTTATTGATAAGAATATTTGCATGCACAATAAGTGATAACTTTGCAGTGATCCAACAATGATTGTCTATGATGTTTGCCATTAATTTGATTATACTGGTAAAAAAAACCTTCACTTTATTACAGTTTTATGCTGCAATGGGGAGTGGTTCAGTTATGCTCATAAGCACTGCTGGAGCTGTGTCTATCATTCCACCATTTTTACCTCCCCATATTAATACACCAATAAAATCTTTTCCAGTCAGGCGATCATACAAAGATGAAGATCACTCTGAATCAGAAAGCTTTGGAACAAAGTGCCATGCAATCCAAGTACCCGCATTGCAGAAAAATCAAGCAGCATGCAGAGGTGAGAAACATGGTTCATAAACACATGATACTAAATGACATTATTTAAATTTCAGTTAGTTATTTTTAAGGCAGATTTCTTTCTTTGAAAAAAAAATCAGCTAAATTCAGTGCAGTAAATCATTGTTAAATGAATACTTAAAACAGCTTAGTAGAAGGCTCTTCACACTAAAAAGGCAATACACACAACATCCTCTTGTTTCTGGTTTTCCAATCATCTCTATATTTGCTGTATATAATTATGGTTACTAACAGAATTTACCATTAAATACCACATCTGGATGTGCCCTGTCATGGCTGTAACTATATTTCATAGAATCATAGAATCATAGAATGGTAAGGTTGGAAGAGACCTCAAGGATTATCTAGTTCCAACCCCCTGCCATAGGCAGGGACACCTCCCGCTAGTAGAGGTCACTCAAGGCCTCTTCCAACCTGGCCTTGAACACCTCCAGGGAGGGAGCATCCACAAGCTCCCTGACCAACATGTTCCAGTGTCTCACCACCCTCACTGGAAAGAACTTCCTCCTAACATCTAGTCTAAATCTCCCCTCTGCCAGTTTAAACCCATTGCCCCTCATCATGTCATTGCAAGACCTTGTAAATAATCCTTCCCCAGCCTTCCTGTAGGCCTCCTTCAGATACTGGAAGGTTGCTATAAGGTCTCCTCGAAGCCTTCTCTTCTCCAGGCTGAAGAGTCCCAACTCTCTCAGCCTGTCCTCATAGGAGAGCTGCTCCAGCCCTCTGATCATCTTCGCGGCCCTCCTCTGGACCTGCTCCAACACTCCCATGTCCTTCCTGTGCTGGGGGCTCCAGAACTGCACACAGTACTCCAGATGGGGTCTGATGAGAGCAGAGCAAAGGAGAAGAGTCCCCTCCCTTTCCCTGCTGGCCACGTTGCTTTTGATGCAGCCAAGGACTCGGTTGGCTGTCTGGGCTGCATGCACACACAGCAGGTTCGTGTTGAGCTTTTCATCAAGCCAGACCCCCAGTTCCTTTCTTTTAGTCTAAGGATATTTCCTAAACTCTGTCCCCCATATTATACATAAATATTATATTTTAAAAAAATAAATAAGTATATTAAAAAGAGACAGAAAACTTAGCAAATGTGCTTTATAACATCATGTAGGTAAGCTAGCTGATCTTTCATGCAGCTCTGAATACAGATGCTGTACATTTAAACAGTATCTTTCAGATTACTTTTATATGCAAATGGCCATATTTTCATAATGAGTTTCTAGGACTCTGACAATCAACATAAGCAAAACTGGTTTATGTAGAATCTTCATGTTCATGCATGAATACAACGCTCTGTGAATGTCAAATTGGTAATCATATTCACATCTGCTTTGCACTAAAAATTGCAAATAGTATAATATGAAAAAAACTCGTCCATGCACTTTATTACTTGAACTGTGGACCAAAATGCTGATGATCAAATAGGGAAAACATTCAATGGCATATTTAATGGCTGCTTAGTTATCACTACTTTCTCAGGCAGGAATCTTTTAAATTAAAGTGAAGATCATTTCACCTTACAGATCACACAGAAAACTGGCTTTTGTGATGATACAAACCAAGCTGTGTCTGTGACAAAACTTCCAGTTTCCCAGAAGATTTATACTCACTGCACTACATTAGAGAGTAATTTTGGTATCTCTGCCCTTACTCTCTTTAGACAGTGATGAGTCAGGCAAAACATCCCTTTCTGAAGTCCACATGAGCTAGTTACTTCAAAGGGAGAGATCTGTTCGCTGTTAAATCCTCTTACTCAATACTGTTTGGCAGGTGGTCGTGGATATGACAAGGAAATTTGGAATAGCTGTAATAAATGCAGCATGATATGTAGACCTGAAAAATATTGGTAATATAAATAGATTTTAAGTGTTTGCCACAGCAAATATGCTTACAGGCTATTTTCAAATACATACTTTGTGATAATTAAAATGTATAAGAAAACTCAGATTAGGTGCAGTGTGATGAATGCGGAATAGCATAGAGCCAATTCACACAGAGAAAATGACTGTTGAAACTGGAGAAGTTTAAGATTTTCTGAATTTGACTTCATACAGATGAGTAAGGGTGTCACATTCACTTTAAAGCTGACCACATCCAAATAAGGGCAAGCTTGGTTTATTTGAGAGGTAACATGAAATGGTTTACAATTTATACAATTTGAGTATCGGGATTTTGTATAGCTTGTAGTACTAAAGCAAAATACATTGCTGATGTTAATTGTTCTTTTAAAGTTTCTTAAAATAATTAACCTACAGTCCACACATAAAATAATAATAAAAAAGCACCATGGTCAGCCTGGCTATAAAACTTCATTAGTAAAAAATGACACAGTTTTGGAAAGGAGGAGAAAAACAGCAGTGTGAATGATAACATATTAGAATAATTAAATTCTTAACTGGAATTGTTAAACCATAATTTAAAAAAAGTGACACGAAGTTGCCACAAACAAACAAACAAACAAAAAAACCCAAACACAAACCAACAAAACCCCAAAGTTTTGTGATGCTGTGTGCTTTTAAATAGTTGCATTTCCTAATGAATTTTCTATATTAGAAACTGCTTCTAATTCATGAGTATTTATGAGATTAATCACAGAATGGTTGAGATGGAAAAGTCCACTCTGGAGAGCACCTCATCCCACCCTTCTGCTTAAGTCATGGTAAGAAGAAGCAGGTTGCTCAGGGCCACAACCAGTTTTCAAGATCTCCAAGGATGGAGAGTCCACAGGCTTTCTGAGCAATCTGTGCCATTGTTTGACCATGGAAAAGAAAATTCCTCATATTTAAACAGAATTTTCTGTGTTTCAATTTGTTCCACTTACCTCTTGTCCTTTCACTAGACACCAGTGGGAAGAGCCTGGCTCCATCTTCTTTACTCTCCCCATGAAGTATTTTTACCCATTGGTAAGATCCTTCCTGAGCCTTCTCTTCTCCAGACTGAACAGTCCCATTTCTCTTAGCCTCTCCTCATATCTCAGATGCTCCTCACTCTTCATTACCTTTCCGGTCCTTTGCTGGACTCACTTTAGCATGTCTCTATCTCTTTTGTGCGGGGGATACTAGAAATCAGCTATCATTTGAAGGTGATTTATAAATGTAGAACTACATTTTAATGCATAATTTTAAAGGGAAGTGCTATTCTTCAACTTTTAAATCCAGATAACTGCACTGCTATGCATATATTAACCTTGGCTGTCCCCGTAGAAATAGATTATATATTTGGGACCACTCCTGTTTAACATCTTTATCAATGGCATGAGGTGATGAAGCACACCCTTAGTAGGTTTGAGCATGATGCTAAGCCAGGTGGAAGTGTTTATCTGCTTGAAGATAGAGAGGATCTGCAGAGGAGTCTAGACAGACTTAATTGATGGGTCAAGACAAATTGTAAGAGTTTCAGCAAGGCCAAATGCCAGGCTCTGCACTTTGGCCAAAACAACCCACAGCAGCACTACAGGCTTGGGGACAGGTGGCTGAAAAGCTGCTTAGCAGAGAGGAACCTGGGGGTGTTGATTGTTAGCCAGCTGAAAGTGAGCCAGCAGTGTGCTCAGGTGGCCAAGAGGACCAATGGCATTCTGGCTTTATCAGTAATACTGTGGCCTGTTGGACTAAGGAATGATTTTATTCCTGTACTCAGCATTGTTGAGGCTGTATCTCAAGTACTGTGCTCAGTTTTGGGCCCCTCACTACAAGAAGCACACTGAGGTGCTGGTGCATGTCCTAAGAAGGGCAATGAAGCTGGTGAAGGGTCTGGAGAACAAGTCTTATGAGGAGCAGATGAGAGAACTGCAGTTGTTTAGTCTGGAAAAAAGGAAGCTGCAGTGAGGCCTTATTACTCTACCACTACCTGAAAGGAGGCTGTAGAGAGGTGGGAGTTGGTCTGTTCAACCAAGCAGCAAGTGACAGAACAAGAGGAAATGGCCTCAAGTTGCACCAAGGGAACTTTAGGTTGGATGTTAGAAGAATTTCTTCACTGAAAGGATTATCATGCATTAGAATGGTTTGCCCATGGAAGTGACGGAGTCTCCATCACTGGAGGTATTTAAAAGTACTGTAGAAGAAGTGCTTAGAGATATGGTTTAGTTGAGGACTTGTCAGTGTTAGGCTAATGATTTAACTGGATGATCTTAAAGGTTTTCTCCAATCTAGGCAATTGTGTGATTTTGTGATTTTGCTAGTCGTCTTCCATAGCTTATAGAATACATAACTTCTCTTTGTGTGGTAAGTCATCTGTCTGATGAAGACCATGAAAGACTACCTCGGACAGGTTAGCTATAGCTCAAATGTCCATTCAGAGAGTTAGTGTCTATTGAAGAGCTAGTTAGAAAATAAAATAAATTCTGTGATCTCATCTCATCTGCATTACAGTTATGCAACATGCGATAAAGTTTGTAACTGATCCTCACTGAATGCTACTGACAGGTGGTCATGAAAGCTCTAGTCAGCAGTCCTTCTCCAGTACTACTGAAAGAATGAGTGCTTGCCTTGTTGAGAACTGGGTGTTCAGTTTGGAGATCAACACTTTTTTCCTAACTCTGTATGCTGCAACACCCATGCATTTTCAGAAAGACGGAGTCGAGTCTAGCATATTTTATGTTACACTCTTAACATCTAGGCAAAGTAATAGAGCTAATTGACGAGTATCTCTACCTGGATTATGGGTGAAGAAAATTTTTCTCCCAGACTTCAAACCATCTTTAGATAAAACAGTAGGAACAGGGCTCAAACAGGTCATAGCATTCAGCCAGCAAGAGAGAGCAAAGTGAGTAATAGCAGATTTTCAATTTCAGTAAGTCATCCTGTTGTCCACAAACATGCTCTCATTCTTTTTTTACCCTTGAGAAAAGCTTTGACAACTTTCTTTATGATTTTGATAAATGGTAATAATTTGATGATGGTGATAATTTATGATTATCACCATAGCTGAGAGCAATTGATGTGGAATTGCATGGCTTTAGAGTGCAGTTTACAGTTAAAATAGCTACACTTAAAATACGAAGCCCACTGTATCCCCAGCTATAGTGAAATCCACACAAAGATGCTGATAGTTCCTGTCCTTTTTAGAAAAGACCATTTTCAAAAGCATGCTCAGTAGCAAGAAAAATTAAGTACTAAGATTGACGTTAAAAGTTATGTTTAGGTTACATAACATGTTAACATATTAATTACTTAAAAATCAATGACATCACTTTGTTTTTTTATGTTGAGCAAAACACAGTCATGGTATTAGTGATATCATTGTCATATGCTGATGAGACTAACCCACAAAGACAATTGGAACTTCATCTTTTAAAAAAAACCATTGCAAACAGTCTAATTACTTGCTAAAGACACTGTCTTCTCAGATTACACTACTGAAATTTCCTTTGGCTGATGTACTAGAAATAATTATTTCCCTGATATTCTGCTCTTCCCTGACCATTAGTATGGTAGCAACTGGAAAGCAGTAATTGCACTCACTGGCTTTAGCCTGAGATAAATTTTCACATGGGTTACCTATGTATTCATGATTATAGTAGGAATTTTTTTCACGTGCTCTTCATGTGAACTGTTTTGATGCTAGTTCATTGGGTTTTTTTTTAGTTTTAAATTTTGATTTGTAGGAAAAAATAGAATAATCCATCACATTTTTATTAACAATGAAAGAACATGAATGGGATTCCAAACTGTTAAATGAGATTTTTGGAAAATTGTGAGCCTAGGAAAAAGCAAAATGATGCACCTTCTCACTTTTCTGTAAGGCCATCGCTACGGTAATAAAAACTGCTTACATTAAAACAAAATCTAATGGTCATTTTCAAGTCTTCTCCATATTTCTTTTACTTTTCAAACTGTGACGGTTACATGGGTAAATCTAAATCACATACTAGTCAACATAGTGAAGGCAGATTATATGTCATTTATCTGTAACATTTTTTGTATCAAAAACTAAAAAAGAAGGAACTATTACTTCACATACGGGGTAATATGATTACCAGACATATATAAACCTCCACAGAGCATCCAATGGTAGAGGCAAAACTTTTTCAAGTCCTCTATAGAGTTAGTTCTGCTAGTTCTTTGTAGCCTCTGCAATTGTGATGGATGTATGTAGCATTATTCAGACAAATTGGGGAGGGGGAAAATGATGTTAGATATAACTAGGGTAAAATTCAGACTCATCAGATATAAACTTCTGTAGAACTTTATAAGAAGATTCTGCAGCCACAGAAACCTACTTCCCCCAACAATCTGATTTCCTGTCTTTGCACCAAACCCATTTGTTCTGGAATAATTTTATCCCTCAAATTCCATGTCAACCACCATGGTAATCATGATAAATTGTCACTATAAATTACCTGATGAAATGATTGAGATCTTTTTGGTCAAAATATATAGTCTAATTCAAAGGATGAAACACATGCATACCAGTGTTGAAACACTACAGTTGTAAATTTAATGATGAAAATGCAAGAACTTTTAAGGCAAAAGTCAGATGATAGTTCAGTAATTTAAATCATGGTTCACAGTTGGCTTGGTGTTGCTTTCTGTTCTCACCTGAACCTGTATCCATTCTTAGGAGAGATCAAAATGCAGAGTACTTACTCAGACATGCATGAAAGCCATTCTGAATAAAGTCTGAAACTCTTAGAAAGCTCTTGTACATGCTCTGTATCTTACAAATAACACGGAGGAGATCACTGGGATTGATCAGATTATTTTATTTAACCCACCCTCCTATGCTTTTGGGATAATAGAAATGGTTAGACCATCCACTTCAGCTGTTACTTAACTCCACAGTCCCAAACAGACAGAAGCCTAAACAGCTTCAGAGAGTCCCCTGATTAATGAGATGAGCAGAGAGCTGCTTAAGCTGGTTAGTGAAAAAATCGGATGAAAAGGATTCAGAACCTTGTGTATCAATCAAGCAAATTATCAGGCATAATATATTACCTTGCATTTTATCACCTGGACTGTATTTGTAATGCACCTGGAAATCTTTGTCATCTCTTATCTCATTGGAAGGTACTAAGTAGGGCAGGCAAATGCTGTGTGATACCTGCAGATCTGTGGTGCTCTGATGCTTCACAGAAGGGTGCGTGAATCATACAAAAATGACAGGGAAAACTGACTCTCTAGAATCCCGTGGAATATAGAAGTTTTACTGGTTTGAAGGTCTCTGGGAAGAGAAAAGAAGGGGAAAATGAGAGGACTTGTTAAACTTCGCTATCCAGATTTTCATAGTGCTTCTTGAAATTCCAGCATAGTTTTCCATTATTTTTGACTAGAAGGGCTTCAGAAGTAGTGTCAGTCATGACTAACATCCATGGCTCCTTCTGAATTACCTCATAGAGGTGCTAAATGCATGGAGGGTACCTCTTCTGTAGCTGCTCAGCAGATAATGTCTCATAGATCTCAGCTCCCTAATGCAAGGAACATAAACTGAGTTCCTCAGGTGCCTATAAAGCTGGAGAGACTTCTGCTGCCAGGAAAGCAGATTGGATCACATCATTCAACACTTATTTCAAGTGCTGTATGCTTGTTTCCTAGCATGGATATCTATTAAAATAAGCATCAGTTAAGGAAAAGGAAATACAAAACAATTATAATGATAGGGGCTAAAAAGACTCCAGTGAGAATAAAAACCTCTGAATGCATTGAAATAATGTCTGATGGCAGACGATTAACTCCGCAGAGTGTTTTACACTGTAGGAACTACGTAAGAAGGACAGAAACAATTATGTCCACAATGAGGTACAGCTTTTGTAAAGTAAGGGACCGAAATGAAGGTGTAAGATAAAATCTGAAACACTGCTGTTCACCGGAACCAAGCCAAATGGATTACACTTTAAAACTCACCTTTAGTTGTGGGTGCTAAATCATTCCAGATGATTCAAAGCAAAAGGAGGAAATGAATTCCATAAACATTCATACATATGAGTAACTGTTCTTCCAGAGTTGTCCCATTGATTTCACCATGCCTATTATATAAGTGAGTAGGGATATTATATAAGTTTGCAGGGATTAACATTAAATTAAGATTAGAATTTTCTCATGGCTGTTTATAACTCCACATAGCTGATGCAACAGCCTGGAACTGCTGAGTTAAAGCAATGTGCTAGCTACACTGTTCTTCTGTGACTACTCTCACTTATAGAAAGACCTGTTGGAAAGAGGAGAGATTAACAAGAGTAGTAGAAGATAACCTCTAGGCAGTGAAGTTTGATACACACCTCACAGCTGTTTTCTGATGGGTTCACATAGATGCTGTAAGGCAGCTACAGAAATAATCTCAGATGTACACCTAGGTAATTTAAAAGATACAGTTTGGAACTTCTTGTTTGTTTCTTTTGTTTTGTTTTCTTTCATTTTCTGGGCTGATGAAAGTAAATGACATCACTTAAAAAAACCTTCATGTAAGCAAGTGTTCAAACTCAGAAGATGATGCACTAAATTGCACCATCAAGCACACACAGGAACCAGATGAATATGCTCTGCATCTACAATCTGACTTCAGAGGATGGGCTTCAATTCATCAGTGGAGTCTTTTGAACATAAAAACACTGTATTGAACACAGAATTACCACATAGAATGCAAATGGAAGCAAGCACTGAAACAATCTCGGTCTTATTTATTAATGTCCCACAGCATTCACTGATGGGGGAAGAATTACAGTGTAATTTAGCAGGAGCTGAGCTAGCTTTGAAAAGTAAACTTACTGTGTTACTGATAATTAAGTTCAAGATGCACTAAATTCAGTTCAGCTTATTTTCACAGGTCTGAAATCAGCCTCATGGAAGACATAAGCTACTGTAGCCAGACTGTTCCAATATATACTTTGACTCAGAAATACTTCTAGTCTCTATATCCAAGAACAACCATTTCTATGTCAAGTATCTAAGTATGTGGTAATACCTGACAGTGGTTTTAGATATGCCCAGCTTTAAAGACATTAAGCTCACAGACTAGCTTTACATAGTAAAATAATGCTCCTTTAAGCACAGCTGAGATTTACACTTCTCTTATGTGGGTCATATAATTTTAAAAATGGCAGTGTTACATATAGTTGCTTTTTAGGACAGGAAGTATGAAGAAAAAAAAATCATACCCAGCTGAAGTGATAAAATAATAATCCCGGGAATGTTTCTGACCTCATGCTACTCTTGCTAATAAATACTCCTATAATAGCAATGAGTTAATGATATCAAGCCCTGTGTGATCTGACGTGCAGCATGTGAGGTGACAGCGTTCAGACAGAAATACTCTACCTCCGTCAAGTTAGCTGGCTCCTGTTATAGCAGAGGTGTTAAACCATGCTGCTGAACAAGCTTTGGCAACTATCATGCAAGCTTCTGAAGTGAATGAATCACAGTGTTAACAGATGATTGAACAGGGATATATACAGTGTGACTCCTTAATTTCTTTCGGAGGTTCACACTTCAAATCAATTGCAGCAGAGTTCAGACTATATTAAACTGAAAACCAAGTTGCATTTCTTTCAAAAAACAACCCAGCCTGATCTTCTGTGGAAGCAACAAAACTGTAGATGGAAGAATCTGCATATTTCCAGGTAGAAATATATCTTGGTATTTTATTTTGACTCTGGAGTAGCTAGTTGTAAGATCTGCATAAGAAAGAAATGATGTCAGATTGTCTTCCAGGTGTTAAATGCAGGTATTTATTGTTCATGTTTTAATGACATTGCAGAAGAGCATTTCTAATCTGTGACCAAGAAAAAAAAAGAAAATTACATCTTTGGCACATTTAACTAGATCTAAACTATACCTAACAGCATGCTTTCTAGTGACTACTGCTGAAAGACGGATTATGTCTAATTAACTTTGCTTTTACCTTTAAATGGCTTTTAGTAGAATTAAAATAAGTAACGGAAGGCAAAACTACATTTACAAAGCTGTTTCTGTCAAGAATTTCACTTTTGCATGTAGTTTACAGCTGATTATTACTTTTCATTAAGTGTAACAAAACGAGAAGTTGTGCCTGCATAACATTCATAGCATGAAATAGCAGTTTGGCTTTGTGATAGTTATGGTAAGAAAAAAAAATTGAAAGGTATTCTTATAACATATTTAATGACCTGCATGGACCCATCTTTCTTATACTCCATTTGAATTTTTTGTACATAGAAAGGACTCAAAAATGGCTAAAGCATACCTGCATGTACAAACCTGTCTGATGTTTGTGATGAGGAGAAAGGCATAACAGAATCTATGCTCTAGGAATAGAAATCTAAAGGGCAGTTACAGTAGAAATTTTAAAATGTTATTTAGGAGATTGTTTTTCTTACTAAGATGCTATTGTCATCTCTTAAATTTTTATTTAAGAGTATATAGGTTGATATAACAGAAAACAGAGGTTATAATAAAATAAATGTGCCACTTGTATGTTTGTTTTCAAACCTAGTATTTGGGGTCACAATTTTGCCACACCAGACAGTAAAATGCATCTATGTTACTAATCTTTTAACTAGTTTTATTTATTTATTTATTACAGATTAAGACATCATTTCTTGTGATGTTTGTTTTACTTTCAGGTTTTTTACTGTTCCAGTAGTGGAACCAGAGTGAACAATTTCATTTACTGATTTTCATGCACTTGTTCAATGACAATATGTTTAGATTCACAAACCAGATGTGGAGACTTTGAAGTTAAAAAAAAAATCATTAAGAGAAGACAGAAATACTTAAAATAATTTAAGACCTCTGTAACTTCTTTAAATTTTGTCTTTGTTAAATATTATCTCTATATGTGCTCTGTTAGTCTTATGCCACCTGCTGTTTCCTGTGCTGTCAGCTCCATATATTCCTGCATCTCTTTTCCTTCCAAGTCCTCCTCAGGCCATTCATAAACGTCTCCTCTTACAATTTTCTCCATGATGCCAGAAGTTATATAGCTCGCTATGCCCAACTGCAGTGGGCACAAAGAAGTGTCACTGTATCAAACTTAAAGCCTTGCTTTTCTTGGTCAGCATATTCTCTATGGTATACCACAAGAACGTGATACAACCCTATATGCTGGGTTGGCCTAAAGGGAAAGGGAAGAGGCACTCAGAGAAACTTTTCCAGATCTCCTTGTTTGAGATGAAGTGAACCCAAATTTGTTTCAGGAAACAATCATAATATTTACAGAAAGTAATGGCAATGGGCAGTCCCCATTTCCGTCTTTGCCAAGGGCCCTTGGTGGATGTCTGCACATCCATGCCATCATGCTATGACATCTGTGGCAAAATGTAGTGTCAGTCTTTTCTTCTAGTTAATGAAATCCCTGTGCTTCTAACATAGCATTTCCCTGTTTTGACTGAATAAATGAAGAAGCTGAAAAATGTTGCCATGAATGCTAAATAGAAAGGTTTCTGTGCACTATGAGTAGCTGAAAAGATGGTGTTAGATGATGATCTATAGCATAGCTGAAAGGAGTGTTAAAGAGCTTTTGCTATGAAACTATTCTACCAGACCCATGTTATTTGTTACCACAGTTTAAAAAAAAAAAGTGAAATAAGTAGATTTTCTTTAAAGAATGTTTTTGTGGAGATAACTAATTTATTAGGTTAGTATTTCTGAATTTCTAATGTTGACATTATTCATCTATAGTTTCTAGGTTTTGCTCACCATGACAGATCAGTGGGACTGTATTATGTACATCTTTTAGAGCTGCTTTGCAGGTTTGGGCTCAGGTATTTGACCAAAAAAGATGCTAAATACTGAGGTTTTTTCCATTGCTCAAGAAGCAATCTTAAGTAATAATCCTGCACATAAATGGTGAATGTCTTGATGTTTAAATGAGGTCATCATCAGGGTCATGACGATGCATGCATTTTTCTTAACCTATAGAGAACAGGGTTTACCTACACGTTATTCATCTGGTCTAAAATTTTAAAGTGTGTATTTATGAAGATTATACATATATGTTCTATGCTTCAGCTTTTAAAAAAAAAATCTCTTATTTCAGTGGACTTCTTAAAATCAGTTTGTAGAAACTTTTCTTAAACTTGTACAGATACATAGTTTTATATCATGAACAGTGACTTTACAACTGACCTCTAGTATCAGGCTAGAAATGTGTATAAATTTATTGCACAGTTAATTTAATAAAAGAACTGTGCATAAAGCAGAATCTAGCATTGATTGCAGACCAAGTCAATATTTCAATCTTGAGAAAAATTATACGCACTATTTGTACACACATCTCTGATGCCAGGGTTTGCTGCCGTGTTTCTCATACTATAAAACAAAAGATGAAACTCTCAATTACCAACTGTAACAATTAAATAACTCATGGCACTTTTCTGCCCTTGAAGGGTGTTAACATCAACATTCTTGCCAAGCTGTAGTTAGGAAATGGCATTTTTCCTCCCTCTGTTTCCAAAGGATAACATTGCTTAGTTCTCTGTTAAAGCTTGATAACCAGTGCTGCTGGAGGCTTTAGAAAGACCAGGTTATTAAAATGAAATGTTATTCCGTAAGTGGCAAAGATGTTGATGTGCTTTTTTTTTTTTTTTTCCTGCTAAACTATGGGCAACCCTGATCATTTTTCCATGAACACTTGTCATGACTTCGACCTAATTAAGAGAAAGCCGTGGTAGCTCCATCCTCAGCACAGGTTGGCCGTCATGCAAGTAGGCTGCAAGAAGCTGGTACCTGATGAGCGGAACACTTTTTCTCTCACTAACTAGATTTTTTTCCTGTTCCTGGCTGCTAAAATTGTGGAAACTTGCAGTTTTTGAGACCCAGTCACCCGCAGTGAACGGCAGTGGGTAAACGACTAACAGCTCTGTCACGGGTGGGGAGAAAGCCAGGCGACAGCTGGCAGGGCGACAGCTCTCGCCGCGCCCCCATCACTGCCTGGCGCCGGGATAAGCGCGGCCCCTCCCGGATCCCGTCGTACTCTTCCGACCCCACGGAAAAATAACCCCTGGCAGGGATCCGCTGTAGCGCACTCCATCCCCACCGCCTGCGAGCCGCTCCCTACGATCGGGGCAGCGGGAGGAATAGCCCACGCCTCGCCCCACTCCCCGCCCGCTCGGCCGCAGCAAAGCGAGCGCCTCCCGCTCGGCCGGTCCCTCCTCGCACGCCGTAGCGATGCTCCCGGCTTCTCTGCCCTCCTAGGCGCTTTTCAA
Source organism: Eubucco bourcierii (assembly GCA_013396675.1). NCBI lineage: Eukaryota > Metazoa > Chordata > Aves > Piciformes > Ramphastidae > Eubucco > Eubucco bourcierii. The sequence continues at coordinate 134,076 of VWZE01014138.1, forward strand.
GATGGCGGCCGCGAGATCGGCTCTGCGCGGCGGAATTCCTGCAGCTGGATAGAGATCCCTCTCCTCCCTTTCCTCGCTGCACCTTTGGCGCCGTTGCGGGCCAGGTTGGGTCGCGCACTGCGTTCCGCCGTCATGTCAGCCTCGGTGCATGCATGAGAGACGTCATTGCGCTGGTCCCTGCCGCCGACGCCATGGAGGAGCCGCCGCCACTGGGGAGGTCAGTACCCCGCGCCGCCAAATAGGGAGCTGCGTGCGGAGAGCAGAGCAGGCCGCCTGCTGCCAGATTGTATAGCGAGGCCGGACCTGGGGCCGGGCTGGACTGGGGGTGATGAGCGCCAGTCGTCCCTTGTGCATTGCGCTGGCGCAGCCTGCCTCGGCCGTCACCGGCGAGGCACCGCTGTGCATGGCATCGGGAGCTCTGCGTTGCTGGGGTTGCACTTCTGGCTTCCCCACCCTGTCGTCGCCTCGCGATGCAAAAGCTCCAGCTGCCGCTGCTGTTTCAACTCTTTCATAAAGCGCCCGCCGTGTGGGAAAGTGCTTCGATAAAAAAATCTCTAGTGGCTGCGGTGGGTAAGGCAGTGTGTTTGTGGGCACGTTGCAATTGAAAACAAGTGGTTTTCTTTTCCCCTAGTTAAGCAGCAGGAGCAAAGCGGTGTTTCTGGGGCACTCGCAAGATCTGCTCTTGTGAAAAACTTTTGCTGGGAGTTAGGACCGGCGCCGGTTGTTGGGAAGCGTGCAGAAAGGAGGGGAGGTAGCTGTTGGAGCCCCCCGCGGGGCTGGCGGAGTGTGACCTATGCTCGTTGACTTGTGAACTGCAGCGATAAAAAAACCTGCCTTCTGGAAGGCAATCCCATGTTTACAGCAGCTGCGCTTAAAACCAGGTAGTTAGGTTTTCTCTGGTGCACCGAAAAGACTGCAAGATCTTGGAGTATGGCTCCTGCCAACGTTACAATCGTTGTCAGAAGATGCAGTTTGGGAAAAAAAAAAACAAACCCAAAACCAAAAAGCAGCAATAAATCGTCCACAGAGAGGTCTAGTGCTTTGATGCCTCAAGCTTTTTGCAACTGCTGTTACCTCCTGAATGTGCTGACCTGCAGATTGGCTTTTTGCAAGTCTCCATCTGTGCCCTGGTGAGAGATGGGGATGCAAATTACTTCATGGTTTAGTGTTTCCAGCTGTAGAAGTGTTGCATAAGTCCGAGTTATTAATTCCCTGGCAATTATTTTTCCTTTTAAAATAACATCCTGTTGATGCACTTCATTTCTCACTAGGAGGCATTTTTTAAAACGGTTGTGTGATCAATTAGTGCTGTACAGCAGTAGTCAAGCGTATTGTATTCCAGATGTGCTGTGCAAAAGAGCTTCGTGCTCTGACGTTCCTAAGATCTTTCTTGGGTATCGCAAGCTACTGTTCTGTACTGATGTAAGAAAGGGGAAGTGGTGATGCACTCTAGTTTGGATCGAGGCTATGGTGTTGGAACGATGTCTGGTTTGAGTTTTAATTAAAGCATTTTAATGATTTGTTTTTCTTACATCATGAGAATACCAAAAGCAGAGGATAAATAACAGTTAACTGGATTTAACAGAAATATTATGAAATATAAATGCCAGCAGAGCAAATAAATGAGTAAGCTTCCAAGTTCCTTTTTACAGTATTTTACAAAGAGTAATAGTGCAAGTTAAGCAGAAAGTTTGAACAACAGCATGATCCTAGACCTGAGTTGTCTTCATATAGAAGAGTGCCTGAACGGAAAACACCCAGGCATTTCCTGTCTAGGGCCATTTCTGACCTCTGCTGGATTCTGCTTATTAAAAGACAGTTTATATGAGTCGGATGTGGGTGTGGATAGTGTGATGGCAACTTTAACCAGCAAATGAAAATTGAATTAATTATTTCAGAGTGAGCGGGTGGGTGGGAAGGAGATGTCTCAAAACAATTTGATTGCCTTAATTCATGTGCTTCACTGTGATTCATTTCTGTGTCTGCTGTGCGTTTCAATTCACATCTTTAGAACGGAACTATTTCTCTGGCTTTGTGTAGTATTTGCTTTTTCTTAATATAAGGGTTATCTGAAGCTTTTTCAGCATGATTAAAGTGGTTTTGAGTTTTGGAGTTACTAGGTGTTTAGTCTTGCAGTTGTGAGGTTAGAATCTTGTTGCAAAACCTGCACAGGGTCTCACTGATTTCAACTTGACAGCCATTCGGTGGCATGTAGCTTCTAATCCTATTTGTAGAGTATGAATGCATTCTTATGATAAAGAGTTCTGGCTAGCTTTGAAGTGCATTGGTATAGTAAGTTGAATTTAATTATGTTGGATAATTGCTCATTAGTGATACACCTACATTTGTTTTTAAAAGAAAGTTTATTAATTTATTTTTGTGAGACTACCTTATGTGTTAGAAACGTGTCTTTGTATAGGGATTCTGTCTTTTCGGAATATAAATGCAGAGGTACATTTTCTAAATTTAAGGCAAGCATATGATATATTCATGGCTTTTTTTGAATTACACAGTTCTTAGTCCAAAGTGTTTGATTTGCTCACCAAAAGTGAACTGTTTTCCCAGGTCTTCGTTCTGTCTTGAAATGTACGCTTTGGGGTGGGGAGAGAAGGTAGGCAGCTCTAAACTGAAAAATAAGTGTGGAAACTATAAGCAGATGTTGATTTTGAGATAGGATTGCACTTGGACACTGGACAGCCCTGCAGTATGTATGGATAAATGAAGAGATAAAAGATTTAGGAAGAATTCACATTTAAGTATTGTTTGTTGTAATGAAGCAAACAAAATTTTCAAGATACAACGTTTCCACTTAAATAATTTAGAACACTAATTAAAACATGTAACTGTTTTGTGCTTCCTGGTTATAGCCTATAGGCTTTAAGTTTTTTGAGCCTGATTTTATACTTTCCTCAGAGTTTTCTGACACAGAATCAACTACAAATTAAAATGCCTTTTTTTTTTTTTTTTTTTTTTTTTTTTTTGGGGGGGGGATCCCAATTTTGGTGACATTGTAAAGGCATGAAGAGCCGTAGGCTTACTCTAGCTTGTGCTTTGATTGCTTGTACCCCTCTTTTCATCTGGCATGCATCCAGTGCAAGAGTTGAAGAAGGAGCAAGGCTGTGAATAAAGCTTTACAGACTTGTGAATAATGTGGAGGCTTCCTCCATGCTCGGAAAATTTTTAGTGGTCTGTCAGATTTGTTTGGTCTATGATGTCAGTGAATTGGGCTGTCGGTCTGTAGCATCTGTTGTTTGGGGAAACCCTGAAGTCATGTTGTGAATTGTGCATAACCTGTTTTTCTCTTTGCCAAACTATCTGTATGACTGATAATATATCAGCAGTGAAAAAGTTTAAAATTATGAAGATGATAGTTTCAGTGGCAAACAATTATAAGTGCACAATTTTACCCCCCCCTTTTTTTTTTCTTTTAAGATAAGATGTAATCTTCATCCTTCATGTATTGCATTTTCTTGTTTACATCTGCAAGCCTGAGATGAATGACTGATTGCTCCACCTATGTGCAAAGGCACATGAAGTACTAGTTGAGATGTCTTTGGTATTTGTAGCAGCAAGGATTAGTCTGCGTTAAGTGGCTGCTTGAGTCATTTTTATGTCTGTTAATTAGTGGTGTCTGTGTCAAGGTTAGTTTTGCTATTATGTAAGCTATTGATATTGGCCCTTCTGGAATGCAGAGCGTGCCGTGACAAAAACCATATCTACTGAACTTAAAAGAAAGGATAAGGGTTATGCAGTAATTTTTATTTTAGGATGCAAGCTGCAATTTTTAGATCTGGCTTCCATGACAACCCGTAGCAACGAAATCGCATACAAACCATTCTTTTGAATTGTATCTAAAGTAGATTTAGAAGACGATTTTTTGTACTACTTACTGCTAGTCAAGTGACCTCTGTCATCACAGGAAGATAACAGGTATCTTGGCTCTTAGTTCTTCAGCTGTGTGGTTGGATTTGCTGTTGTATATGCCATTTCTCTTTGCAGGGCTATTGCTTAAGTTTTCTTCTGCTCTCAAGTGTTAAGGGCTTTGATGGCATGTTTAGGCTGTAATTTATTAAGTAAATATTTGAATTTAAAATAAAAATGTGGAAATTTATTTATTTAAAGAACCAATAATTGGTCCATGCTCATCCTTGGACACATTCAAACATAAAGCCGAACCAGAATGTTTGCACTCAACACTGAAGTTTGACCATTACTGACTTGTCAAATATTCACACGTGTCCAGTCCAAGAATTCAGTATGTAAAATTGCATCTATCTACCATGAACCTTGATCAGATGTATTCTGGACCCATACAAGATGGGATATAGCTTTATTGCCCTTATGAATGTCTCCTGCTGTCAGGGTGCAGGAGGAAGAGGAAATTCATCCTATTCCTTCCCTGTCCTGCTAATATTTAATAGTATTGACTGTTGTGTATTGTTTTTAATGTGGTGTACACATATGAAGTGTATATGAAGTTTTCTAGTTAATGTCCTTAATCCAGACCTCGAGGAGGCAGCAAATTTAGACTAAGAGGAGAGTCCGTCTCGTGTATTGGACCCTCTGTTCCTTGTCAGAAGGGAGTGGCCTCCAACTGTAGCCTGTATTTTCTTCCTTGTGGGGGCAATCATGAGGGATGTCTATCTAGTTAATATAAATTTTTCAGGATTAGCTCTTAAATTCGCTGCTTTTTTTTTTTTTTTTTTTAGTGTGTAGCTTGACACTTAGGGATCTCATTTCTGTAGCTGCCAAGAACTTAACTGCCGCACTTACCTTTGGATTATACTGTGATATGTAATACTCAACTATCACTGCTTTTGTGATGAAGACATTTGACTTCTCATTTAAAAAACAAAACAAAACAAAAAAAACCAAACCTCCTCTTGGAAATTTAAGGTTTGGTTTTAATTTTTAAAAATTTTTCCTCCCAGATGATTTAGGGTATAGTTGAGGTTGAAAAAGTAGTGTTAAAGATGAAGCCTGGTAACTGAAACCAATTAATATTTTGACATTAGTTGTTCTGAGGCATTGAAGAGAACAGAGCTGAATACTAGCTGGGCTGCTTAAGATCTCTTGGCTCCTGCTTCTATAGTTCTAACTTTTACCTCACCCGGTAAGCTTAAATGTCAATGTGGGAACCATACAAACCCATGAACATTTTCATCCTTTCTTACGCTTTATAGAACATTGTCAAAATTAAATATGTCTGTTGTTCTTTGTTATTGAAATAATGTAGAGCATAGTTTTAATCGAATAATCCAGTTGCGAATGGTGGGAAAAAACACTCGGATATGATTGTACTTGTATATTCTATAAATACTTCTGTGTCATAACCCAAATTTGCATAAAACCTTAGAATAATCTAAGATGGAAAAGTCAGTTAAGCTTTCTGTTTCTAAATTTGATAGTGAAAAGAACAGGAAGTTTCAATTACTTTTTTTTTTTTTTTTTTTTTTTGAGATGAGACCGTGGAAGAACTGCCAAAACTGTTTGAAGAACTCTATTTTATTTGGTTATTTTTAAAAATACTTATTTCTAGTTGAAGTAACTTGGAGAAGAAAAAAAAGTAACTTGGAAAAGAAAAAAATACTGCTTTTGATAATTTAAATAGATTTAAATAGCTCTGCTTACAATAGAAAGATGTTAGAATGGCAAATTGAATTTTGCTTTTAATTATTTGTTTGACAATTTCTGACTTTTTGATGTATTTCTGCAGAGGCAGTGACTGTTCTATCACAGTGAAGTCTTACTTCACACCACTGTTGCAGCAGAAATGCATGCATTGTACTTCTTTCAGGCCTTAGCTACTCTGGGGTTTCTTTTTAACATATTTTTTTTTCCCCTCTGTGTGTGTTTGGTGCTATACTATTAGCAGGACTGTTGTAGTGTAAACCCATAGTTTGCAAGCAGGTGACAAGATGTAGGTTGGGGCTTCATAGCAGCCTTGTGTGTTCACATTTGTGTAGCTGTGCTAAATGTTAGTCTTCAAAGATAAGGTGTAAATACTGAGCAAGGCATGGCTATTACAGGGCTACTATTATACCGCTGCGAGTAAAAAATTGTATTAGTTTTTCAGCTGAACCAGACTCGGAATTTACTATTTTTATCTCTTAATGTCACTCTTTTCCCCTCCCTCCTCCACTAGGAATATCTGGCAAATGAGACTTGCTAGTGTAACATTAAGTACTTTTAGTTGCCTAATAAAGTGTTTGAATTTGGAAAAGTCTTGCTAACAAATGTGTTCCAGCTAAGTTGGAGTGTTCTGGTAGGATCCAGGGTTGGTAATTCTGGTTATTACCAGAATAACTTGAGGGCTTTTGGTGATGTCTGACAGCGTCAGTGGAAAGCACAAAGGTCAGTTGACTTAAAAATCTCTTCAGCTGCAGCCAGAAGAGAGTGACTGAGAACTCTACTTCACATGACGCTCAGTTGTGTTGAAGCAACAGGTTGCTTTTTTCCTTCTATCTCTCCTCAAGAGGAAGCCATGTTTCTCCACAGCTTCTTTCTGGACCTAGCCATCATATGCTTGCTGAGTTTTCACTCTGCAAGCTTATTTGCTCTAGAGCATATTGATGTTATGGGTAACTGGTGCACCAAAAATTAATGTGTGTGTTTTTTCTCATCAGATTAATTGGTGACTCAATTCACACGATTGTTGGCTTCTGTGCAGAGGAGGCAGGGATATACAAGGAGACAAGGTGCAATGGAAAGGGTTCCCCTTTTTGTGTCATCTTACTGTGACTGTAGTCTTGGTAATTTCTGCTCATCTTCATCTCTGTAGAAAATTGTTTGAATAAGCTTTATTACATTTCATAATTTATTTTAGAAGCTTTTTATCATTATTCCCCCCCTTCGTCTTAGAAACTTCTCTGGTGTAAGTTGTTCTGAGAACTTAGATTCTGTAAAATGTCGATCTGCAGACTGACTTGCTGAAAAATGTGGGGATTTCAGTTAGCATTAGCAGTAAATGGTAAAATTACTCTAAGTAAATTCTCCCCCACTGCCAAGTACTACCTCTTCCCCCCACCACCCCCCACCCCTGCATGCTGGTTGTTCATTTCTAGAGTGTAGAGACGACAGATCACATATTTTCCCCTGGTTTCTCTGGGAGAAAGTTCTATACAGCTGAATTTGGATATTTATTTAGAACTGAAATTATTATCTTGGTACTATTTCTTCCTTACAATATTAGTTTGAGATACTTCGTGAATATAGAAAACCTGTACATTTCTCCCTTACAATGTTGTTTTAAGACAACAACACAACAAAATATTTTTTTTTGTTTCTTAAGAATCCTTCAAGGCATTGCCTTTAGCATCTTCGTCTGCTTCAAACTTCCTTCTAATTTTAACATATGTTGCAAATTTGTTTTTTTTCCATTCACTTTAGCCTTCACATTTGTGTGCCTTGCACAATATCTCCTTTTGTGGTTTGAGTAGTTGGAGAAAGGTTGAATGTGACCCTCATAAATATATGTCTTAGCTTTCAAAAGAGGTGGGGAAGGATGGATTTACTGGATAGGATTAGCCACATGCTGCATAAAGGAGGAATAGTGCAGATGTTAGGGTGGTTGCAGGGTTGTAGGTTGAGTTCAAGAAGGGTGCCTGGAGAACAGGTCCTGAAAAATGAAAGATAATTAACAATTTTGCTTTTACTTACCAAGGAAGTAACTTGTTGCAAGGGCACCAAGTGCTTTAGAGAAACAATATGTTTATTTCATTTTGTTTTGTGATTCCTTTTTGCCTTTTCTGCCGGGCTTTGTCAAGTTATTCGGCTGCCTCTTTTCTAGACTAAAATAATGTTTAAAAGATCATTGTGAGCTGGAAACTTGAAACACTGTAGCTTTTGTTACTGCTCTCTCCTCCATCTCAAAGTTGCTTTCAGTGCTTTTTGTTATACTGGTGGGATGTGACATGGGTCCTTGTGCTCCTGTTTTCTCTAAAGTTTGGAAAAGTAACATGACAAGTACTTCTTTCAATTCCTTACCCAAACCTATGGGTGTTCATTTACCAAGCAGTGATATTTTCCAAAAGTACTAAAGATTTAGAGTGGATTGGTTGGTTGGTTGGGGGTTTTATTCGTTTACTTGCAAGTTTTTTTGATTTTGTTTTTCTCTGGAGTAAGCTGATTTTGGTGTAATAGAGATGTGATGCTTTTTACAAGTCTTATGGCATTCACCCTTCGTACTTTGAAGACTCTTCTATTATTAAAAAAAATTTACAGTAGTCTTTTAAGAAAGACTGTCTTCAGTTTCAAGTTGAATTTAATTATACTTGATAAGATTTTTAACAGTATATTGCGAGTTTTGTAGCAGTAAGTCAGTAATACGTTGTCCGCAAACAATTTATTGGTGAGTGAGATTTAACACTGACTGCTCAGAAAAACTGGGCTTAAGCATACAAGATTGGAATGGGAGAAAATAAGGTCAAACATCACTATTAGTGTATGTCGCTATTAAGTTTCAATGTGAACAATTATTTATTTTTTTATCTGTCTCTGGAGTCATAGTTACAATAGGAATACACAACATGTGCACATTCAGATGTCCATACAAGTCACAGAATTCTCATATCTTGCTAACTAGGCTATTTCCTGCCCCTGCTGCTGGCACTGTGCGGATGTACACAGGATTTATTTAGAAAGAATAGAACCAACACTTTGATTTGTACAAACTGAACACATTCTTGCTGCTCTATTATAAAAAATACAATAGCTTTAAAAATCTGAGAATTTTTTTTCCTGATTTTTACTGATGTCTTCTGCTGGATTGCACTTAAATGCTTCCCTCAAGGTTTTATGTTCATGTTTTTTTGACGGCCCTTAAGCAGTTACAACAACTGCTTTAAATGCAGGAACTGCAGCCACTTTGGGTATTCACAAATGTAGCAGATCTTTAAGGGAACACTGTGTGCAGAGTTCGATTTATAGTTCTTTATGCTTCCAGTTCAGCAAGTTTTCAGAACCAAGTCAATTTATTTGATCTTATGGCTTCCCTCACAACAGGGAATTTTAAAAAAGCAATTAAAATATAGGAGTGTGTCATTGTTCTGTAATGTTGGAACATAACACTAGTCTACACTAGATTGCGGTCCTGTACTTCAGCAGAACTTTGGTTCATTCCGTATTACTTTCCTGATTATATTGTCTAATCCTAAATCTCAGTTCTCCAAAACACTGTAAATTGATCACTGAAGTTTCTTCTTGTGCAGTTGTTTCAGGAGTCCTGGTGAGTTCTCTTGTGCTGTGCACATGGTATAAAACTCACTGCCACCCCACAGAAATTAGGGCTGCTGGTTTCAGAGTTGTCTGTTGTTTAGTAGCTCTAGCTGGACACTGGTTTGTTTTTCAGTTTAACAGATGCCGAGATGTTTGCTTGTAAAGAGCAAACAGGATTTTTATTACCAACAGCTGTGAGATGATAACAATTTGCAGTTAAGTCCTTGTCAGAATATTGTTTCTTTGAAATAGAATGGTAGCAGCTAAATTTAGGGAAAACTACCTTAGGTTTAAAAAGGTTTGGTTGGTAATGCATAGTGCCTGTGTTTCTGCAGCCTTTGCTAATGGGCAGTGTATGTTACTATGAGTAGGCTATCAAAGCTTTATCTTCCTGTATACTTCAGTTATCAGGCTGAATCCCTGGTAATTGAAAATCACTGGTATATGAAAAATAGACACATTTACTTTAAAATGAAGGCACTCAGCATCAAGAACAAGTATTGGTTATTTGGTGGTGAAGCTTGTACAGGTCTTGCAGCTCTCTGTATGGAAATGGCAGAGTCCTGTAGGAGGTATTGAGAAAAAAGCCTTACTGAAGGTAAGTGAATGGTGTAATGTCTTGGAAACTGCAGGAAGCAGTTTATGGCAACAGCCTGTGGGGCGTGCAGCTTCCTAATTCTAGTGGCGGGTGATTATCCTGGCTACTGCCTTGTAATTGCCTCACTCAAATTTATTGCTGTGTGCTGATAGTCCAGTCAGTTGACCTCAAAAGCTTGGATTCTCAGCAAACTTTTTAGCTGCGTGTGGGGTGATAAGCAGCGACAAAACCTGAGTTAATTATGTAAGTGCCTAATACATTCAGACTTCTGCTTATGAAGATCCAATGATAGCTGATGAGAAGATGAAAAAATATTCCCCCCCGTGTAATTGTCATAATTTTTAGCATGAGCTCTTACTAGTTGTTACAGTCTCTGAAAGTTTGAGTAATACTTCAGTACAGTGCATAAAGTTTAAACTGTTTAAAATCATACCCTTCAGTCTGCTTAGTTTTATCGTGCCTATTTATTTGCTCATGGCCCTTATTAAGAGCAGCAGTTACCAGAATTCTTTCTCCCTATCCTGCTGCTTCAAGTTTCATACCTGAGTTGTCCCCCTCTCCTGTTTTTTTTAGTTGCAGTCCTTTGAAAGTCTAGAAGTTGTATTTCAGTTGTCACAACTGACCTGAAATTGTAGATACATTGTCAACACTTTGGGTAAAAGCAAAATTAAAGATGAAACAGTTCTGTTGTCATCTACATAAGTAAATTGAAGAAATTCTGTATTCTGTCTCCGATTCTAGTTGAAGCCTGGTGTAACATATGGTAGTTACTTGTTGAAAACATTATTGGTTATTTATTTTTGTTGCATTTCAGAATCAAGATGGCTTTTTTGTTGGTTTGGTTTAGTTTTTTACCATACTGCTGTTGCAACTTTTACGGTATACCTGACTTGAGTGTCCTGGCTACAGTCTTGTCTGTGTTCAGGAGAAGCATTTTGTTCATCAGAAAGTGAAGCTGAGACTAGCCTGTCACTAATGTGAAAACTATGCAGTGTGTTTTCCTTGTAAGCATTAGGTTTAACCTGGCCTCTGCAAATAGTAACTTCAGTTGACACACTTGCAGTTTTCACTTTCTAGGTGTATGCCTAATTAAGATTTGAATGTTTTTTNACAGTATTTAGGAACCAACAATTGTGTGTAATAACCAATACTATAATCTGATTTAGGTTTGCCAGCAGTGTATTTTATAGGTTTGCAGATTTAATTAGTCTCTGGTTCATAAAAGTAAATAAAATGCAAACATTAGAAATGCTGTGTCAGTAATCTGTTTGTATCAAACTGGTTTGATACTAGAGGATTCCTGCTTATGGTCATGTATGTCTGATGTTTGTCTGGATGAGCAAAACCGATACCAGCATGACTATACTAATGTAGTTAGACTATCTTTGAATGGTTTTAGTTGAAAAGACCTTAAAGATCATTTAGTTCCAAACCCCACAATATGAGCAGAGACACCTTCCACTGGATCAGGTTTCTCAGAGCCACATCCTGCCTGGCCTTGAATACTTCCAGGGAGGAGACATCCACATTGTCTCTGGGAGCCTGTTCCAGTGTCTCACCACTCTAACAGAAAATAATTTCTTCCTAATATCAAATCAAAATCTACAATCTTAAAGCTTGAAACCATTATCTCTCATCCTACCACTACACTCCTTGATAAAGAATCCCCCCAAATCTTTCTTAAAGGCTTCCTTTAAGTACTGGAAGACTGTTTTAAGGTCTCCCTAGAGCCTTTTTTCTCCAGGTTCAACAACTTCAAGTCTCTGAGCCTGTCCTCATAGAGGAAGTGCTCTAGCCCCATGATCATCTTCATAGCCCTCCTCTGGAGGATTGTCTGGATCCAGTTGAGCAGGCTAATGTATTTTTTTATGCTGGGGTGCCCCAGAGCTGGATCAAGTACTCCAGCTAGAATCTCAGAGAAGTAGAACAGAGTGGGAGAATAGCCTCCTTTGATCTGCTGGCAACACTTACTTTGCAGCTTAGGATGCAATTGGCTTTCTAAACTGTGGGCACACATTGCTGCCTCATACTCAATTTTTCATCCACCAGTGCTCCCAAGTCCTTCTCTGCAGGGCTGCTCGCAATTCACTAGTGACCTAGCCTGAATTTGTGTAAGAAATTGCCTTTCCCATGTACAGGACATTACGTTTGAGCTTGTTGAAGTTTATGAGGTTTGCACAGGGCTACCTTCCCAGCCTGACAGGGTCCCTTTGGACAGCATCCCTTCCCTTCAGTATATTGACTGCACTGTATAGTTTGGTGTCATTGGCACACTTGCTGAGAGTGCAGCCTGTCCATGTCACTGCCAAAGATCTTAAACAGTGGTGCTCTCAATACTGGCCCCTGAAGAATGCCACTCGTTCAGACATCTAACCGTTGGCTGCAACTCTTTTGAGTGCAACTATCCAGTCACATCCACCACGTGGTCCGTCTCTCAAATCCATGTCTCCAGTGTAGGGACAAGTATGTCTTGTAGGATGGTGTGGAATGCTTTGCATGAAACCAAGTAGATAGCATCAGTTGCTCGTTCTTTATCCACCAACACTGTTGCTCTGTCGCAGGCCACCAAGTTTGTCAGGCACAGTTTGCCCTTAGTAAAGCTGTGCTGACTGTCACCAATCACCTCCATATTTTCTTTGTACCCTAGTATAGTTTCCAGGAGGGTCTGCTGTATGACCTTGCTGGGCACAGATGTGAAACCCACTGGCATATACTTCTTGAGGTCTTCCTTTTTCTCTTCTTTTTAGGTGGTTTCGTTCAGAAGCTGTATATTTAGTATGTTCTTGTAAAGTAAAACTTTCACATTTACTGACATTGATTTGAGCTCTTCAGTTGAGATACAGTCATTGTACAGAAACTTTAAACTGAGCGTGGTGATTTTTTTAAACTTTAGTTGCAGTCTGTGCCACCTGCCTCTAAGCAGACAGATAGCTGCAGTTAGATCATCTCATCACCTGCCAGCAAGAATGATTGCTTTTCTGTGATGTGACTTCTGATCCTGCATGTTGTGCGATAAATCTACTGTAAGTTTTATCAGCTTGCTAAATTACTCAAGGGAAAAACATAATCCAAATGTTAACTAAGTCATACTGCATCACACCATATAGATATATATGTATCTCAGGTGTGAGCTTGGAGGGTGTTTTGGATATTTTTGAACTTTGGGCCTCCTCATTGAATGTAGCAGGAAACAAATCAGTGACTTTAGAGGAAAGAACCATCTTATAGTCTCTAATGATCAATTCAGTCAGTCTGGTGAAGAGGTTTGGGTGTTCTACTTCAAGAGGTTCCTCATGTAAAAACACAAGGAAACCAGTGTTTTCACTGGTCTTTTATGATGAGGTAATTTGTCCTACTCAAAAACTGCCTTGAAACTAAAACCTAATGCAAGTGCTTCAGGATTCGCTCTACCAGGCCCTGCATGAACATCAGCACCCCACCCTCTGCCTTGCCAGACCAGTGAGATCACTGAAAGAAACAAGTAGTTCCATAAGCCCTGGAACTAATGACTTGTTTCATGTGGCTTAGTCTCTTGTGGTTAATTTTTCTCTGGCAAAATCAGAATGGTGTGCTGTGCCTGAGCTTTGTTCTGCAGTAGGGCTGTTCGCAGAAGCTCTCAGGAATACATTTTTTCTGGTGTCTATAAAGATGTAAACATGTGTTCTACATTCCCAGTCCAGCATTTACAGGGTAATTTCCTATTTTTATCCACCTGATTTCACAAGATATATATGAGAAAAATTAAAACTTCTTTGTTATATTTGGTCAGTGGTGGTCAGTTAAATTGGATTATTAGAAGACACAAACAACATGATTTCACAAGGCAAGGAAATGAGGCTAAAAGTATTGGTGATTCAGTGTGGTTGTCATCATGGACTGCAGGCCTGTCCTTACACTACAGATGGAACTACAGTACCATCGAAGTTACTTTTCTTAGGTAATGTGTAAAGTTTACCTACAGAGTAGTAGTTGGTGAACTGTCTTGCTGCCTTGTAGAAGTTGTAATGTGAGAAGAGTAATTTCACATGTTGACTATTTACATGGATTTGCAAAAAGGATAACTGTTCTGTATGTTATGTATTTCTGTTCAAAGCCAAAGTACAGTATTTGCTTATTATTTAAAAAAATAAATAAAATCTTACTGCCATTTTTCTTGCTTGCAATATTCTGACATATTTCTTCTGTGAATGCTCAGACTCATGCCTTGTCTGCCTCTAAATAGTAGTATCAAGTAGAACATCTTTTATGATTCAAGCGAAGTTGAAGTTACCAGATACTAACGCTAGTCCTGAACTGCCTGAATTAGGTTGAATGTTTCTTTACCTCCATGTCTCTTACCAGAGTCAAGACAGTGTTATTTGCATGCCTGCTTCAGAAATGAAATATGAGGGGATGGACGCAAATTGCGTATTTTTTGTTTTTCCTTTCTCTAAGCTACAGTGGTGCATGTTCTTCTCTCAGGTGTGTGTTAAAGTAAGAGGATTGCATATACGGGACCAGTGAAGAGTGGTGCATCTTCTGATGTAGCCCAGGATGTATTTTACCTTCTTGGCTGCAAGTGCACACTGTCTGCTCATGTCCAGCTTCTTATCCGTCAGCACCCACGAGTCCTTTTCCACAAAGCTGCTTTCTATCACCTCATCTCCCACTCTGTTTTGGTAGCAAGGATTGTTCTGGCGAGGTGCATAACCCTGCACTTGCTCTTGTTGAACCTCATGAGGTTTGCCTGGGTCCACCTCTTCAGCTTGTCCAGATCCCTCTGGATGACATCCTATCCCTCTGGTGTATTGACAACACCATTCAGCTTGGTGTCATCTGCAAGCTTACTGATGGTGCCCTTGATCCCATTGCCTATATCATTGTTTAAAATAGTAAACAGCACAAGTCCTAATACGGACCCCCGAGGGACACCACTTGTCACTGCTCTCCATCTGGACTTCAAGCCGTTGAGCACCACCCTCTGGATGTGACCATCTAGCCAGTTTGTTATCCACTGAACAGTCCACCCATCAAATCCATGTATTTCCAACTTGGTGAGTGGGATGTTGTGGGTGACTGTGTCAATAGCCTTGCAGAAGTTCAGATAGATCACATCCACAAGTTGTCCCTTATCCACTGTCTTGAATCACCTCCCTGTCCCCTGTGTGCCTTAATGTGGCATCTAATCTTGCTATTATGTACTAATCCTGCAAAGATACATGCTTTCTGTGGCATCCAGTGATACAGCTTCCAGTGATCAAGCTGAGTATCTGGATGTGGTGTTTGAAAAACGTACTTACATTATCTAACTTTGTGTTTTCACAGTCTTGGACTTATTTCTAAATATTACCAGTATTTTTTCCAAAGTAGTCAAGTCACTATGAAGACTGCTGTATTTCTTACTACCTAAAAAATATGTTCTGAGGTTGAACCTACTTAATATTAAAATCATTGCAGATTACATAAAATACATTCAAGTCTCATGTACTAGATAAAAGTTTTGTGAAGAACCTTTCTGGTGAACTTAGAAGTTGCCTGCGTGATATGCACAAGTCAGGGGGTACAGGATGGAAGGCAAGACCTCTGCTGTGTGTTAGATTGACTGTCTTGCATTTTGCTATTGAACTTCTGTTTTATATACATCTTAATTTAGACTTAGAACAGTTTTTCTCAGAAACAGATATATTGCATAGGCATGTGTGTCTGCACTGTGTTCTCCTAGTGACACTGACTGTATACATCCTTTTGGTTGTATATTGCTTATGTTTTGATTGATTGGAATGTTACCCTTTTGGGTATGGAAAATACGGGGTAATTGATGTGACTGTAGCAGGAAAATACAGAGTTTTAACTGTGGTTGGGATTTCGTGATGGATTAGCTTTATAACAGACATAATAAAAAAAATTCTTTAAGATCATGGTTTAACTTGTTTTCTTCAGGAAAGATTGCAAATCGGAAGATGCTACTTGCAAGATCTCTGAATCTGACCCTGAGGAATTATCAGATGAAGCAAGTGCTGACAACTTCTATGGAACTTCTCCTCCTAGTACACCCCGCCAGATGAAGCGTATGTCAACAAAGCATCAGAAAAATAGCGTTGGGAGACCTGCTAGTCGTTCCACTTTGAAAGGTAGGTGTGGCATTTTCTTTTTTTTTTTTTTTCCCCCCCTCTAAAATGACTGTCAAGTTTATTACCTGACAGAGGAGATATGCAGAAGATGAAGCTAGTTACTAAAGTGTGAGACAGAAAGCAACTGTTTTAAGTTGTAACAAGGGAAAACTCTTTTGGGTGTTGGAAAAAAAATGCCAGTGAAATGCATTATATGATGCCAGTATTCTGCCTTGAAAAATTGTGTGATGCTAGACAAATTGCATGAAATAAAATCTTCTGTCTGATTCTTGTTTCCCTAGAAGCAACCTAGAGATTCTAGGATGAGATTTGCAAATCGTTGAGAATTTGAAGTGCAGTTGAAGTCAGGGAGCGCTCAATGTTCTGAAATGTTGAGCAATAGGTCTTTGTATTTTTGGCATCCAAAAGTATGCTGACTTAACAGCCATGTCATTCTCTGTCATGGTTTTCCATATATAGAAAAGGAATAGTAATAGTCTTCCACTGAGCAGGCCTGCTTTGCAAGTAAACTTATTTCTGTTATTAATGGGTGTATAGTGAGACATGCAGTAGCAAAGACTTTAAGGAAATTTCTACTTCTAGAGTGAGGAACAAGCCATGTGCAGCAGATAATCCTTAGATTCACAGTGGACAATGAAAAGAAGGTAGAAGTATTCAGCCATTGTTCTGAAAGCCTTTTCTATCCTCGAATAAGTGAGGGCTCAGTGACTATGTAGCTACTTTGTGTTCTAGTTCCTGATCCCTGAATTGCAGCCAGTACACACCGGGTGATTCTTTCCAGCCTGCCCACGAGTTCCTTAAGGTGAAAAGAGAAACGTTATTTTAATACTAAACAGTTCCTCCTGTCCTAGTCTGTAAAGATGGAAGTGCTTTTGATAGTGCTGCGGAAAAGTGACCAAGTCTGCTGCCCCTAAGGAAAGCACAGGAAGAGAAAGGGAGGTTGCACAGTTTTACAGGAGGGTCCTGCTGTTATATAATAAGGGAGAAGGGCAAGTGTTTGTATGTTGGAAGAGTGGGGCAGTAGACTCCCGGTATGAAGGCAGTGTGTCCTATAAAGGGATTCACAGAATTGTGATCAAGCCCCTAAAGAGTCAGAATTGGGTCATTCAAACTGAATTTCAGAATCTATACGTGGTCCAGATTTTATGAAGTTGCATGTGCAATGAAGTCACTTTAATTTTGTAGTGCTCTGTTTTACTTTTTATCTGGGAATTTGTGTGATGAATGTATGGAAAATGAACATGGAAACAACCATGATTTTCTTTTTGATTGTGCTCAGCTCTCAGTAGATGGCATATTCTGGATAAGAAGAATTCTCTGAGGTCCTTTCTGCAAAAGGTTTACCTTTTGTAGGAGAAAATCAAACTTCTTTGTTACTACTATTCATTTGGCTATACTAATGGTAATTTCCACAACTGTTTTACTACTACCCATTCCTCTTTTATTAATATTAAACAA
Source organism: Eubucco bourcierii (assembly GCA_013396675.1). NCBI lineage: Eukaryota > Metazoa > Chordata > Aves > Piciformes > Ramphastidae > Eubucco > Eubucco bourcierii. The sequence goes on from VWZE01014138.1 coordinate 151,458, forward strand.
TGTTTTACGCTGAACTTAAGGAACGCGTGATTGGGAGGTGGATTGATCAGTACTTTTTCTTGTTGCAGTCACTTTTTTTCATTTTTTTCTTACAGAAAAAATGAGTGTGCCAACTCAGTCTGTGCATAAAGACAATGGGAAAACCATTGAGAATGTGGAGGAGCACAGCTATAAGCAGGGGAAAAAGATGCGAGACACCCTAAGGACAACAGAGCGAGATCACAAGAAAAATGTGCAGTGCTCATTTATGTTAGACTCAGTTGGTGGGTCTCTGCCAAAAAAAACAATTCCGGATGTTGATCTCAATAAGCCTTACCTCAGCCTTGGCTGTAGCAATGCTAAACTTCCAGTATCTGTGCCCATGCCAATACCCAGGACTGCACGCCAGACTTCTAGGACTGATTGTCCGGCAGACCGCTTAAAGTTCTTTGAAACCTTACGACTTTTGTTAAAACTTACCTCAGTCTCAAAGAAAAAGGACAGGGAGCAAAGGGGACAGGAAAACACCTCTTCTGTCTGGCTGAATCGATCCAATGAACTGATCTGGCTGGAGCTGCAAGCTTGGCATGCTGGCCGGAGCATTAATGACCAAGACCTCTATCTCTATGCAGCCCGCCAAGCTATACCTGATATCATCAACGAAATCCTCACCTTCAAAGTAAACTATGGAAGCATCTCCCATGTGAAAAATGGAGCCAGTTTCAATGGTACTTCAGGAGAAGGAGTTTGTAAAGCAACATGTGAGACTAGTGCTTTGGGTTACTCAAGTTACCATGAACACCTCTATCGCCAGCGGGTGTCATTTGAGCAAGTGAAGCGGATAATGGAGCTGCTAGAGTATATCGAAGCACTTTATCCATCTCTGCAGGCTCTTCAAAAGGACTATGAAAAATATGCTGCAAAGGACTTCCAAGACAGAGTGCAGGCACTCTGTCTATGGTTGAATATTACAAAAGATTTAAATCAAAAGCTAAGGATTATGGGAACTGTGTTGGGCATCAAAAATCTTTCTGACATTGGCTGGCCAGTGTTTGAAATTCCTTCACCTCGACCATCTAAGGATGATGATCCAGAGGATGAAGTTGAAAGGGCAACAGAAGTAAAGGAATCCTCAGGAGCATGCACAGAGGAGAGTGATGGTGAAGAACAGATCTCTGAGGAGAATGTTGAGGAACTTAGACAAGCCATCAAGAACAGTTTTACTAATAAACCAAATTTTGAGTTTCAGGACCATTTTTCAAGGAGACTTCATAGGCTTGAATCTGAGGATGACACTGCATCTTGGGTTATTCCTGAATGCAGCAGTGAGACAAGCTGCAGCCAGCACTGTTTGACCTCTATTTACAGGCCATTTGTAGATAAAGCACTGAAGCAAATGGGGTTGAGGAAGCTAATTTTAAGACTGCACAAGCTAATGCATGGTTCATTGCAAAGGGCCCGTATGGCGTTGGTAAGGAGTGATCATCAGCTGGAGGTAGGTTGCTACTACTGTAAATGGATAAGAGGAGTACTTTCCCTGCTATATTTTTTCTAGCTGAAGCAGAAGGTATTGGGAAAGTTTTGCTTGCTGTGTTGCTTTTTGCAAGTTTGTCTATATTATAATTAAGTGTCCAGTTCTGCGTCCACTGAGATGAATCTTTCATTTGACCTGAACTAGAATTTGTGTGAGGCACAAGATGGTTCTTTGTTTGTGTTTGTAATTGAAATGTCATTTTTATGATAGCATTTTTTCTCATTACGTTTTCTGATGTCTAAAGCTGTAGGTCAGAAAAGTTGTGATTGAAAATTGGACACAAAAGTTGAAAAAAATTAGCAATGCAAGCGGTCATTTTCTTTTTGTTGTCTCCAAGACTGTATATTTCTCTGCAAGATACCCTTTATGAAAACATCACACTTGCTTTGGATTTTTCCTCATCTGAAATGAATGAAGTACTGTAGTGGCACGTTATGCCAAATGGACTCTCTTAACTTTGAAATCTATGAAAGCCAGTCATGTTAGCGTGTTGTATTCTGCATCCGGCTCTTGGTTTTGATTATTTTTCTTCTTTGGGTCATTTCATACTCTTAAGAATAATTGTGAGTTAATAAAACCAAAATTACAAAATAAGGAGTAAACAAAGGACAGTAGCTGGAGTTTTCTATGGTAAGTTGTGGTCCCTTATTCTTTCAAGGCAGAATATTATTGCTTTATATAAGATGTTCCCTAACTTGCAGGCATTTTAAATTAGGAAGAATCGGTAGTAAGGATTACTTATTGTCCTTGATAAAATGACCCTGTATGTGGACCATAACCACGGATACCCCATGTGGTCTTCATTGTGTTACTGATCTCTTAGTGTTGACTGTCAAATTTGTGAAAACAGCAACAGTGTTTTTTCCTTGGAAGCTACATTTTTTAGGAACAATATATTTATAAAGGTTCTTGATTATTAAAAAGTTTTTATTTGTACTGTTGCTAATGTAGATATTACTGTAAAAAAAAAAACTCTTAGTTGATTTTTTTTAATTTATTTTTTAATTGGTTTCTACTTGTATTCTATAAAGTTTTACATTTAAGAAAATCTTACTTTTAAAGTCATATGCCAAAGTAAAACTTGCAGATATCTGTTACAGTAACCAAAGGTATCCTCAAACTGTATATATTTAGGTAGAAAGTTCAGGTTAATATAAGATGTAGAAATATATAAATGCAGAAATACTTAAAAAACCAAAACTATATTTTGAGAGTATTGAAAATTATTTCACATATGGTTTTGAAGTTGCTAAATACTTTAAATGTTTAAGATTGTAGACATCATCAAGCTAATCTCCTTGAGGGTAGGAAGGCTTTGCAGAGGGATCTAAACAGACTTGGTTGGTGGGTCAAGACCAGTTCTAAGAGCTTCAGTAAAGCCAAATGCTGAATCCTGTACTTTGGCCATAACAACCCTAGGCAGCACTACAGGCTTGGGGAGGAGTGGCTGAAAGCTGCTTAGCAGAGAGGGACCTGGGGGTGTTGGTTGATAGCCATGAGCGTGAGCCAGCAGTGTGTTTGGATGGCCAAGAGGGCTGCTGTCATCCTGGCTTTGTTATCGGTATTGTGACCAGCAGGACTAGGCATGGCACTGGTGAGGCTGCACCTCAAATACTGTGTTCAGTTTTGGACACCTGACTACGAGAAGAACATTGAAGTGATGGAGAATGCACAAAGAGGGGCAATGAAGATGGTGAAGAGTCTAGACAATAGGTCTTATGAGGAGCCTCTGAGGGAACTGGGGTTATTCAGCCTAGGAAAAGGGAGGCTGAGGGGAGACCTTATTACACTTTACAACTACCTGAAAGGAGGTTGTAGAAACATGGGGTTGGGTTGTTCAACCCAATAACAAGTGATAGAACAAAAGGAAATGGCCTCAAGTTGCACCAAGGGAAGTTTAGGTTGGATATTAACAAGAATTTTGTCAATGAAAGGGTTATCAGGCATTAAAATGGCTTGCCCAGAGAGGTGATGGAGTTCTGTAGATATACAGCTTAGGGACATGGTTTAATTGAAGTCTTGTCAGTGTTAGGCTAATGATTGGACTGGATGATCCTAAAGACTTTTTCCAGTGTAGGCAACTCTGTGATTCTGTGTGACTTCAGAAGTTTTTAAAACAAAGTCATGAAACACTAGTAGCTGGAGTCTCTGCTGCAGCTTCGCAAAATTAAACTTTCTGGTCAATGAAGCATTGGTTGACTTGTGTAAGATAGGAGATTAATGTTTTCTCCCTTTTTCTATACAATCGTGACTCCTTTGAATGTTTACTTTTAATAATTGTTAACATTTTCTTTGGAATACTTTTATCTTTTAAGAAATTGCTTTGAAGGTGAATGCTATAAAATTGTAAACTTATTTCCTGTCCCAAAATTAAAAGAATGCTGACAAAAAGAGAAAGTCCTGTTTGTCAGAAGTGCGGTACCTTCTGCAGCATAAGCCAACATCAGAATTGCTTGGTCTTTGCATCTATCAGCTTTTTATTGCACTCTTAGGCTTTTTAAATGCAATTTAGTTTGATATTTGTATGCAGCCAGAGTTTTGTGTTCTGACAATCTTTGTTACTTCTGGTTTTGTATCTTCACTCAGTGTTCGTCTGTGTATGTGGACTTCTGGACCTAGTTTCCTTTCTGTTGTTGCTTAAACACTATCTTTCATCTAAAATGTGCTTTCTGAATTCTTCCACTGTATCCATTTTAATGCCTATTTAATCATAAGTGTATGCAAGTGTTTATAAAGTGCAGTTTTCATTCACTCTGCTCTAGCACTACAAGGCTTTAGGCACTACTGAATCTCTTTTATGCAGAAGTTCTATGATTTGATTCTTTAAAGAAAATGGCATATTCTAGTTTACAAAATTGGAGGTGTTATTTTAATAGAACAGTATTTAAACTCATATACAACATGCCTGTCTTTTATTTCACTGGCTGTACTTCGAGTATGGATGTTATTTATGATCTCAATAAATGGGTTGGACTTTTTCTTGGGGATTTTTAAGAAGTATTTGATAGTCACTTCAAACTTTTCAAATTGAGCTCTCTGAAGATTAAGATTAGTCAAATCGATCAACAGACAGCTGCATATCTAATACTAAGCTTTAATGTCCTGTACCATTATCCCTAGTGCTAGAAAATGAAATAACACATTCACGTTCATTGTGCTATTTTTGTTCATAGACTAGTCCTTTAAAACTGTGTTTTCCAACACTGCCTGCATCACAGTGAGGACTGTATTTCTTAAATACTGTGTACTGAGGAAAACTTCTTGTATAAAAGCTCTTAGCTCTACTACTATTCTGGTGCTATACATCTCTTTAGAAAAGAAGGAAATGAAGACAGTAAGTTTTTGTCCTGTAGATCAACTAGTGATTAAACTTAAACTAGGTATAAAGGAAATCCTCGTTTGTTTGTTATCTCTGCATAGTAAGTTGGTGGGTTTACAAAGCACTTAATCTGAAGCACATGCTATGTTTTGTGCCAACTTTAGATCATAATGGATATTCTATTCCACCCTCCACGGCAGTTGAGAAACACCACAATATTAAAAACAAAACTAAACACTGAGAGCACTTTTTCAGTAGCTGTAATTTTATGTCTCTCCTGAAGACGCCGAGCATGTACAGCATATTAGGCAAAAAAGATATGTGTCTTGGTATAAAGCAATTAACAATCTTTCTCTTTTAATTTTCTGATAGATAGTAGGCTTAAATATGCCTTGAATTTTTTAAACTTTCTGGGCAGCACATTATTATTTAATCTAATTTCTGGTAATACTTTCTTCTCCTGTGAAATTATGATACTTAAATTTGGCCCTGAGAAAAACCTAAAAAATCCTAGTTGTGTGTACTATATGAATGAAGGATATTCAGTTGCTGTAGTTACTAGTTGTGAAATAGGAATTAGAATAAAACAAAACTAATCTGAAGCAAGTCTTACACTGCACATCATCTAAGGATGTTATCTTTAGGAGTTGTATGTGTAGTGCAGTCCAAATTTTCTGCCTCAGTTGAACTCCAGGAGTGCCTCCACATACAGCTTTGCTTAGAATGTTATCAAAAGGTGTATAGTGTTGATATTTAGGATCTTTTATTCAGATAGTTTAAATTATTTTCAGTATTTAGAAATGAAAAGATAGGTCTATTAATTGGGGAGAAAAAAAAGGAAGATCAAATATATAGAGTTCAAACTTTTTTTTTAAATTTGATTTTTAATTTCTTTATGTACCAAAGTTCATAAATAATTTTAATAACTTTGTTCAGTTTAGCTGGTGACACTTTCTTGGATGTTGCATTGTGTTACAGTGTTGAGTTATATAATATATACGCTATATAGTTGAAAAGGAACAAGATTGCTCTCCTGAAAGGGACAAATACAAATTTGTTTGTCTCTAGTTGTTAGTGTAAGACCTTTTTATTAAATATGTTTTTTAATTGTCACATATTTTATCTCATAATGACCTAAGTGTATGTTCCTATATATTATGTTAGGTGTAAATTCTATATTCATGATAACCTCAAACAGCAGTTTATTCCTGTGTAGATGAGGTAATCTCCAACTTCAGTGGATGCTTTTGTTCACTTCTAAGAGTCCATGCTTGTTTTCCTCAGCCTGCTTATCCTCAAATAAATTTTAAAAGTTAGCTTAAAAAAAAATAAATTGAAACTTCTGGTGTTGATTTGCCAGTTAGTAGAATTTTACCTTTTAAAAGTAGACTTATGTATGCTACTTTAAACAAATGCCAAATCCTAAAGAATTCAAGGATCCTTTTTTCATGATACCTATTTCTTGTTGCAGTTTGCAGATTTTCCAGATCCCATGTTGTGTTCAGATTATGTGCAGTTATTAAATTCCCCACCTTGCTGTGAGCAAAAATGCAGCAGTGTGTCATGGGAGGAGCTAAAATCTATGGATTTACCATCTTTTGAACCTGCATTCTTAGTCCTCTGCCGAGTCCTGCTCAATGTTATCCATGAATGCCTCAAGCTAAGGTTGGAACAAAGACCTGCTGGGGAACCATCTCTTTTGAGTATTAAACAGGTTTGCTTCAACTATGGCTTTTATTTTCAATAAGTTTCCTATTTGAAATTCCTTTGTAATTTCATTATAATGACATTTTGGTTTAAAAAGGATTGCTTTAAGAAAGTAACGTGTAATTATGTAATAACTTTTAGAAATAGTCTTGTTTTATATGGAGATCTGCTTTTTTGTGTAGTAAACAACTGGTCATATATACCTCTCCGATTTAGACTTCCAGGAATCAAACTGGTGATTAAAGAACTGTAAGAAAGTGAAGGTAAACAGTATTTGTTCTGTTTGCATTATAAGCTATATAATCTTTTCCATTTGGATTTCTTAGGTAGCATAGCCAGTTTAAGGGTGTCTTTATATAGGTGTATATATAGAGATTTAAAAAAAATTTTTTTTTTTAAAATTGGATACTTTTTTTTCTCTACCAACATACCATGGATACATAGTGGAAGTTCATTAACAAGAAAAACAGTGGAGAGAAAAAAAATCTTTGTGCTCAGCATAGCGTTTTATTTATCTGATTTTTCTGTGCATAATGACCCAAGATTGTTCAGTCCTGTCTCTGGTTGAGAATGTTATTTGAGGATTTCTTTTCTGATTATTATCTGATACAATGAAGACTATTTAGAACAACGCAATTTTTTTCAAAGTGTACACCAGAGCATGCTAAAATTACCTGAATAGTCTCTCTGCTCCCTGGCAAGCATAACCAGATCAGGGTTTACCCTGATGGTCTTTAAGGGTGAACAGCTAAATGAACTGTTGGACTGAGTTTAGTTTTGCATTCTGGTTATATGCTTCTCTGAAATCAATTACTAAGTTACTTTATGGTCCAAAAAAATTTCAGTCCCCAGTCATCTTCCTTTTTTCTTCCCCTGGTGTACTAGAATTTCCTATGCCCCTATATGGAAAAGCATGATACCTACAATCGTAATCTTAAGACTCAGTTATAGTAAAATGTAGTGTCGCATACTGTATTGTAAAGCACACTGAATTCCTCCTCCCCCTCTCTCTCCTCCCAGTGACTGGGACTTGTTTTATGCCTTTGTGTTTTGAATTCTCATTGTGAAATTAAGTAAAAATGACACTTTGTTCCTCGAGAAAAGTGTGTTTGTTACAGACCATTTGGATGGTGTATATTGTCTTGCTAATTTCAATTTAGTAAATGGATACTGTCCCATACAGTATTTCTGAACAGGTAAAGGAACTGTGGAGTATTTCACAAATAGATCTGTTTGTTTCCTGAAGGTTATAATTCCAAAAATCTTGGATATGCTCAAAACAGTGCCTAGGGCTATTACAGAACTTCTCAGTTGGAGATGCTCTGGTCCAACCTTCTATGGTGGAAGCTGGACCCTATATTAGGTTATTCAGTGCCTTGTTTGTCCAGAAGATCAGTACTTTGAGAGAGACGTTCCACTATCTCTCCAACCAGTCTGTGCCAGGGTGTTGAGTTTCTTTTCTTGCAGTAAAGCCTTTTTTGTTGTTGTTGTGTCAGACAGTTTCTCTGAAGCAACTTGGGACTTTTCCATCTTGTCAGGTCACTGTGCATCCTTGTGAAAGCAATGCTCCCATTTTCTCTCTATACCCTTATTCTATATCGGGTAACTGATTAGATTCCTCTTACATAGTCTCTTCTCTAGACCTAACAAACCCAATCCCTTGCTGAACTGTTCTTCGAGTGCATGTAGCATAGTACAGTTTGGTTTATAAGCTGATTGAACTAGTGGCTGTTACCTGAGACCTTTAAAGAGTTGTCTTCTTTTTGGTACCACTTGAAATGTATAGCAGAGTGAATGTATCAGACATTAGATCTAATACTCATCATTTTCCAGGTGAGATTAAATTTTTTGATTATTAGCAGTTCAATTCTATTTGGAAAAAAAAAAAAAGATATCCTGATCACAAGGAAAATTGTTCACACAATAAGAAAACCAACACAGATTATACACTTCCTGTAGTTTGGTGTGTGTGGTTTAGTTTGGTTTTTGTTTTTTTTTTTTTTTTTTTCCCCTCCTGTCCTTTCTTAATAACTTCCTCTTTTTTGAGCCATGTCACCCATGTTTTTCTTTCAGAAGTAACTTGTAATCCTGATGATGTTACGTTACAGGGCAGAACTGTTCTCTTTTAATGGCAATTTGCTGTTATGTGGTGTCAGTGTATTTCCTGAACTGTTCAAGACTGTTCTCAAGTTCCGCATTTGTGGAGGGGCATGTGTGTGCACATGCATGTGGGTTATTTCTGTTAGGTGGTTGAATTGGACACCTTTTCCCCTGCATGTAGAGGAGCACAGCATGGTGTTTTCAGACCTGTAAAAGAGGCCAGAGACTTTTGTCATATTAATAACTTTTTTCGTGCCATTATGATTTCTCATAGTTTGAATCCACTCTATTGATACATTATTTTATCAGGATGGTCGTTATAGAAGATTTTAAAAAGCATATTAAACAAGTTTGAAACTGTTCTTGTTCTTTATGTACTCCTGTTTCCGTAGTTGTGGTTGTTTCTTCAAACAAATAAAAACTTTAAGGTTTCAGGGAGGGGTGAAAAAAGCGACCATTTCCACAGTTCTAAAGATGACTTTCTTTATGCTGGCCTTGCCCAGGGAAATGATACAAAATATATCAACTCCTTTCAGGTGTGCTGTGGGTCTTACAGTTGTGAACATCTGCCCAATAGATTGGTATTGAATTTCCTTTAGTAGAACATTTCTGTGAGGTCTCAAAGCAGCTGTCAAATACGGTGCATACTATTCCCAACTTGTTTCGATTTGAACTGGTGATTTGATGATTGTGAGCCCTCTAAAATTTTACATGTCTAGTATGTTGTTTGTTGTGGCCCTGTGCAGGGTTGGAAAAAAATCTGTCTCCGTCTCCACTTGAAGTTAAGTGGTAAATGACATGATGACAGTTAAATGATTCTGTGAAAGCAGTCACATCTTTCCTACATGTGTGTATTGATTTGTAGAAAATGTAGCTATTATGTAGTGATAAACTAATATATTTAGACAAATTGAACTGACAAATTAAACTAAAACCTCCCAAGGAGAATTTGAGAGTAATTTTTGACTGATGGTAGTTTTTGGGTTTTTCTCTTGCAGCTAGTGAGAGAGTGTAAAGAGGTTCTGAAGGGTGGCCTGTTAATGAAGCAATATTACCAGTTTATGTTACAGGAGGTGTTAGACGACTTACAAAAGATTGATTACAACATTGATTCTTTCGAAGAGGACCTTCATAAAATGTTAATGGTAAGCTTCAAAAAGGAGAAATTGCTTGGAGTTCTAGTAAGTGTATTAATCTGAATACTGCTAATAGAAATGTATGGTCCCTGCTGGGTATGGATCTTTCAAATTTTAGTTGTTGTTATGCTATTCTAACATAATTTTTTGTTTTGAGGACTTGTAAAGGTATGTCAGTAGTTATTAGCATTTTAGCAATGAATTTAGCACTGGTGGCTTTTGTTCACGGGACTGTGGAACGGTATACTTGTAATTGTTTGTATATACAATAAAATACTTCATATATAGAACTGTAAATTCCATATGTTTACATGACATTTCTAATAAACTTTTTAGTATTAATTAAAAAACACAGTTGTTTGTAAAACATGTCTTCATATTGTGATACTGCATCCATCCATTAGTACCTCATTTTTAATGTATATTCGTGATTGTGAGAAGTTAAACAGAAAAAAATATTTTCAAGACCAACACTTGGTCTCTGAAAGAGACAATTTTTTCTTTGGTAAATTTAGTTTAAATTACTGTTCCCTTAGGTATGACTGATTTTTATTCTTTTGTGAGTTGTTTGAGATTTTTCACTTGCTGTTCTGGGGAGGGGAAAACTCCAAGGTACACCTCAATGCTTCATCACTGGTGTGTGTCAGCAGAGCAGTTGCTGACTATGCATGGATCTTCCTATTACATACTTTTCATTGCCGTTGCCTTGAATGGTGAAAATATACTGTTCAGGGAGAAGGTTTTTTTATACTATGTGCCTGCCTTCATCTCCAGCTGAAATTTCTAAAGCTTCCAGGAGAAATCACCTGATCAGATGAAAAGGAAATGGTTCATCTGGCCGTTCTGAATTTTCTTACCTGTCTATTTTTAGGTTGCTGTAATGTGTTTCTACTTTGAGGCAAGAGATGGAAATTTGGCAACAATTTTAATTGTCTAAGGATTTTGCTTTTTGTAGGTCTTGATAGGGATGGTAAAAAATAATCTGTAACTAGGAATAAATGTATCAGACTTCAAAGAATCAGTTTGTGCCGTTTTAAGCATTACAGGTTACTGTAGCAGCAGGAGCAAGGGAGAAAGATTGGATGATTGGTCAAGATTGTCAGGAAATTTGGACAACTCGGCAAAGAGATCTGAAGAGATCTTCTGAACTGAAAATAAGGATGGGGAAAACTGACATGAAATCAGGAGATTGAAGCATAATTAGAGAGAAGTGAGGCACAGAACTTACTCTTTGTGTTTTCCCGTGGACTCCTTCTATAGGCAGGCAATATAGGCTGAGAGTGAAAAGCAAATTAAATGGTCAAGATTGAAGCTATCAAAACACAGTACCTACTTAACCTGCAGTAGATTTTTAAAGTTTTCCATATCTGCTCTGCTATCGTGAGACACTACGTGGAGTACTGTGTTCAGCTCTGGGGACCCCAGCTTAAGAAGGGCATACACCTGCTTGAACTGGTCCGGAGTTGGTCCATGATAATGATCAGGATACTGGAGCACCTCCCATATGAGGACTGACTGATAAAATTGGAGATGTTCTGCCTGGGAAAGAGAAGGCTCCAGGGAGAACTTAGAGCCGCTGTCCAGTACTTAAAGGAAGGCTACACAAAAGTTTTGGAGGGATCCAGGGAATGTAGGATGTAGGAATAATAGTTTCAAACTTAAAAGAGAGTAGATTGGGAGTTGATACTAGGAAGAAATTCTTTACTGTGAGGGTGGTAAGACACTGGAACAGGTTTCCAAGACAAATTGCAGATTCCCCATCCCTGAAAGTGTTCAAGACAGTATTGGATGGGGCTTTGAACCATCTGGTCTAGTGGAAGGTGTCCCTACCCATGACAGAAGGATTTGAACTAGATGATCTTTAAGGTCCCTGTAAACCCAAATGATTCTGTGATCCTGTGATCTCGGTATTACTACAGTGTGGTTCAAAAATATTGCAACCAAGAGGAAGTGCCATAACCATTTCTAAGGGTGAACGTTGCTTGACGTTACCAAATTATTATTCTTGAAGTAAAACAAGTTGCAGCTGATTTTTCTGTATTCAGTGTGATCCTGAAGGGCAGTGCCATTTCCAGCTCTGGAGCCCTCACACAGAAAGGACATGTACCTGATGGAGCAGGTCCAGAGGAGGGCTGTTGAAATGGTCAGGATGGCTGGAACACCATTTCTGTGATGACAGGCTGAAGAAGCTGGGGTTGTTCAGCTTGGAGAAGAGGAGGTGCCAGGGCAACTTAATAGCAGCTTTCCAGTACCTGAAGGGGGCCTACAAGAAGGCTGGAGAGGACCTGTTTACAGAGGCCTGTAGCAGTAGGATGAGTTGCAATGGTTTTAAATTAGAGAAGAGTAGATTCACATTGGATGTTAGGAACAAGATCTTTACCATGAGAATAGTGGAACACTGGGACAGGTTGCCTGGGGAGGTGGTTGAGGCCCCATCCCTGGAGATATTCAAGGTCAGGTTCAACAAGGCTCATAAGCAACCTAATCTAGTTGAGGATGTCCCTGATAAATGCAGGGGGTTTGGAGTAGATGACCTTCAGAGGTCACATCTAACCCAAACCATTCCATGATTCTGTGTTTATGGATGAATTGTACGTAACTGTTGAGTTTTGTTTAAAACAGTAATTAAATCAAGGTGAGAGATAAGACTTGATGTAAAGGAACACAAGGTACAGTGTAGTATCTGAGAAACCTGTTGGCTGCACATATCCATATCTAGGAGGACATATTCAGATAAAATCCTTTTTAGCAAGTGCATTACAAGATTTAGAGACTGTTCTTCAGTAGTTCAGCATTAAAAACTCTGACCACTGATACAGTGGTGAATAGCAGCACAGCAAGCAAGGTGGTGATGCTGTCAATATTTTCGAAAAAGTATAGTGGAGATGCAGTGTTTAATACTTCAGTCATGTTGTCTACTTCCAGGCCATAAATTGTAGCTCATTTTCACTCATGGCAAACCACAAATGTGGAAATGTTTTCTACAAATTATCTGAGGTGGTTTGTCGATTTGAGAAATTGTAGTCTTTAGTTAGATGTTGTGTAACAATTTCTGTTTAAATCATCTCTTTCCATGTACAGGTTTACTTTGATTATATGCGAAGCTGGATCCAAATGCTACAGCAGTTGCCTCAAGCATCTCATAGTTTAAAGAATCTGTTGGAGGAAGAATGGAATTTCACCAAAGAAATAACTCCTTACATAAGAGGAGGTGAAGCTCAAGCTGGAAAACTATTCTGGTAGATTTTATTTAACTACTCTACTCACGGCATTGATTTGTACCAGATATGTATTCAAGTCAGCACTTGTTCATGGTTCCCAAATGTGGCTTCTTGAAGCCTCAGTAAGCAGCACAAGATGCAGTAAGTGCAGATTGCCCTTACTCTAGCTGTAACAGGAATGACACATCTGTGGAGTGTGTCTATACCTGCTAGCCCCTGCATGTAGAGTAACTGAGAGTCTCCAAGATGCTACTTGTTTCTGCAGGCAAACTTGGCAATGTGTCTCCCTTGCATTGGACAGAGTAGGAAGAAGTTTTAAGGTGCCATACCACCTGAATAGCACTGAAGTTCCACCATTTCTGTTACTACAGTGATATTGCAGGAATGCTGCTGAAATCTACAGGAATGTTTTTAGATTCTGGACTACAAGACAGTTGTGATGAATTTTGGGCCAGTGCTGATGACAGTACTGCATCAGATGAAATCAGGTATTAAGCCCTTTTGCTTAATAAACACACTTACTCATGTTTCTGTACCTCATACTGAAATTTATTTCTTAGAATAAAAACTTAAAAAATGCAAGAGTCCATAGACTTCATTGTTGGTGTTTCTGTATGCAGCAGTAGTGAACTATTGTTTTGTTTACTTGAAGCCTAGTAACCTTCCTAGTTCAGGATATGAGGATATGTTTATGTAACATTCTTTGTATTTTTATATCTTTGCCAAAAACATGCCTGTGTAACTTAAGTTTATTCGTCAACTGTAAATACATTTCTGTGCTCTTTCTGTTGACACACATGCAAATATTTTGTATTTTCTAATAGCTATACAAATGGGATATGATTTATTAAAACACCGTCGCTTCATTCTTACTAATGTTTCAGGAGATCTGTTATAGAGACCAGCCGAGCACTCAAAGAACTGTTTCATGAAGCTAGAGAAAGGGCCTCCAAAGCTCTTGGTTTTGCTAAAATGCTGAGGAAGGTAAGTTAGCGACAGTGTCTTATCTTACTTATATACTTTAAAGAAATTGAGTTTGAAAGCATATCTTTTGTCACTACTTGTAGGACCTCGAAATAGCAGCAGAATTTGCGTTGTCAGCCCCTGTGCGAGATCTTCTGAATGCACTGAAAAGAAAAGAGTATGTGAAGGTAAATTCAGTTTAGAGGTATGAAAGTAGAGTGGAGATGCTAAGCAAAATGTCAAAGGATATTTATTGACATGCTTTCAGTATTTTAATGTGATATCTATGTCTCTGCATTTAAAAGGTCATGTATTTGATATTGAATTGTGGCGGTCAAATTATTTCCTGTACCTCTCTGAGTGAGAATGCTAGTCTTATGTTTTGGGAAATTGGTCTCCTTGCGTCATGGGGAAAGCCATTTTACTTCCACAGTACTTACTCACGTGAGAGGGCAGTAATAACACTTTCAAATATCATTTGATGCTCCAATGAAATGGAGCATAAACTTATTCATTGTTCTGTTTTATGGTCTGTCTCTGGCATGTTCACCTCTTCGCTCAGAGACTCCAGTACTTTTTCACTTTATAGTTGGTGTCTAAGTTTCTCTGTTCCTATTTTTTTTTATGTCTGAGCTAGAAATCTATCTCAAACAGCCACAAGAAAAGATTGTCACTGAAATTTGATCTAGCATATTTTGAGACAAATAATTTTAGTGTGAAAACGGTTTAGTGTCTTGTTCTATTATGTGTATTGTACAGTTGTTTAAGATGAAAACTTTCCCAGTTGTTTGAATGAAGTGATGTATATCTACATTATGCATCATGGAAGACAAGAAGAGACTGTGATTCACTCAGTATGTATCTATTGTTTTCTTACAGGTACAAATCCCTGGTGTTGAGAATTTGCAAGTATTTGTACCGAATAATATTGCAGGTGAAAAATCTGTGATTTTGCAGCTCCTTAATGCAGCTGCTGGAAAGGATTGCTCAAAGGATTCAGATGAGGTTGCATATGAGGCCTATTTACTGATGACCAAACACAACGATAAGGACCATGAATTTGATGACAGCTGGAGTGCATGGGAGGGTCAACCCATCAAAGTTGTGCCACAAGTAGAAACTGTTGATACACTGCGAACCATGCAGGTGAGGGTTTGTGTATTTTTTTTTCCCCCTGTTTATGGGGTCTCCACATTTTTGTGAATGCTTATCCTTTCAGATGAATCACAGTAATTCAAGTGAGGCATGTGTTCTTTTTGTAGCAAACAAAAAGTTAAACTGAAGCATACAATTGATTCTTAGCTGTTACTGCAAGTATTAAATAGAATTTAGAAGTTCTTAATTACTCTTCTACAATATGGATTCTTCAGGGTTGGATATTTATAATTAAGATATAGTTTCAGTATCTAGTTCAGTGTTCTGTATCAGAAGTGTGGGTGGATGAGTCTCAAACTATGTTTTATTGAGAAATATCCAGGCCTGCAGAATGTATGGCAGTTGTGTGCTTTCCACACACTGAGGCATGAAACAAGTTATTTTCAATCTTAGATGAACTGTAACACCTAAATTTGTGTGGAAGCTACTGGGTGTCCTGCAGCAGGAGATCTTTCCAGTCATACTTCTTGCTATCAGTTCTGCTATGCTTTAGCAACTGCAGCTCCGTGCTTGTCCTATCCTCACATCCTTATGTTAATCTAAGTGAAGCAGGGGGTTGGAACTAGATGATCCTTGAGGTCCCTTCCAACCTTACCATTCTATGATTCTATGATAGGCCATGCAGATCCTTGGATTCCTACTATAAATGACCTCTACTGTCCGTTAACAGAGTGCTTTTCCATGTTACTGTGTCTGGCCTCTGGTATTCAGAGGGCTTTAGCAATTGAAAAAGTTGAAAAAGGCAGTTGAAAACATGACCCCTGTACATACTGCTGCTTTTAATGTGCAAGCATGTTCCTTGTTTGTCTGCTGTTCAGACTGAACAGTAGAAAATAGCCTTTGATGAAGTGCTTAAAATTTTATTGGACTTCTGTCAAAGGCTGTCATTTCATTCAGACAACAAAACCAACAAAAGATGGCATTTGGTTTGTTAGCTATGTTCTATTTGATATACCTAAGTGCACATAAAACACCGTGTGTTTGTATATTTATTAGACTTTTTACTTTTTTTTTTAATCCAATATTGAAAGATTAGTAAATAAAAGGTTTCAGAAAGATGGTGAGCTGTATTTTTAAAAAAAACATGTTTCAATTACAAGCTAGAGAAAACGTAAACGATTACTTAAAAGGCATTAATGAGGAAAATCCTCAATACATGAAGGATTTTGAGTCTGAAAGTACTCACTGGGGATAAGGTTGAATATCTGAATGAAGTATGTCTTGTTTTGAGGGCAATTTGTTGTATATACTGTGTAGATTGAAATGAACAGAGCTTTGACTGCGACTCAGTGCCACAAGCAAAGGAAACACCATCTATGACTATGTCCTATATATAGACTTTTATGATCTTCTATTATATCAGAGTTCTTCTTATTAAATTTTAATAACTTTAAGAATTTGAGCAAATGCTGTGTGAGAAGTCCATGTCTTTCCCTGCTCAATAGAAGGTTTTGTCCTAAAGTACTCTGTTAAAATTTGCTTCTATGTGTGATGGTTGTTACCTCCATCTGCTTCGAGAAAATACGATTACTTTTGCTTAGGTGTTGCCTTTCTGTGTGTAGCTATTCTGAAGGTCATTTTAATGCAGTGTTTTGTAAACCTTTGCAGAAGTAAAGTATTCCCTTTGAAACCTTTGCTGTGGCATTTGCTCTAGTAGAGCTCTGCTCATCAGATCAAGTTTATCAAGTTCTGTTCTTGGCATCAGGCTTTTCTATGTGAACTAAAGAATTTCACAAATAGCAACAAGAGAGGCCTTTTGTATTTTAAAATTAAAAGATAACCAATTGAATTTGCTGATATGGGACAATTATTTTAGAGAGGATTTTGTTCATAAGAATTTGTGGTGTCTTGTGTTCCTAGGTTGATAACCTCCTCCTTGTAGTCATTCAATCTGCCCACCTTGTGAGTCAGAGAAAAGCCTTCCAGCAGTCTATTGAAGGGCTCATATCTCTGCACCAGGAACAAACCTCCAGCCAACCAGTTATTGCCAAAGCTCTACAACAGCTAAAGGTATGCAGTATTCAAGATTATGTCAGTGAAATTTTATTGTGCTTTGTTCACTGGTAAACAAAAACTTTTAAGAAGACTTGGTTGCAGTGTCAATGCCATATTCTGGAATTGTAATTTATACAACCTGTAGGGACTTTACTTTCAATCAACAGTTTTCAATCTGTTTTTGCAAAAGAGTATTGAATATAATTTTGAGCAATATTGGTGTGATATTGCACTGGTTAACTAGGAAAGAGTCCACAATGCAATTTAAAGAGCAACAGAATAAATACATCTTCATGTGAGAGCACTGTTCCATTTGAAAATGTTTGATTTCATAAAAATAAATTATCTGAAAGAAACACCTTTTTTTCCATATTTGGAGATGATAGTTGATTAATAATGCAAAAGTAGATCAGTCCCTGGTTTTGTTCTTGTTTTTGGCGTCTTTGGTTGTGCTTTTTTTGCCTTTGTTATTGTTGGGTGAGATGGTTTGTTTGTTGTTTTGTTTGGGTTGGTTGCTATTTTGGAGGAAACATGGTTCCCCATGAGTTCAACAGAAGCTGTGTTGACACACCAGGGTGAAAGTACAGCCAAAAGCTCAGTCACTTTATAGATAGTAAAACATCAGAGGGCTAGAGCAGCTCTCCTATGAGGATAGACTACAAGAGTTTGGGTTCTTCAGCCTGGAGAAGAGAAGACTTTGAGGAGACCTTATAGTAGCCTTCCAGTATCTGAAGGGGGCCTACAGGAAAGGTGGGGAAGGACAATTTACAAGGTCTTGGAATGACAGGATGAGGGCCAATGGGTTTAAACTGTCAGAGGGGAAATTTAGACTGGATGTTAGGAGGAAGTTCTTTCCAGTGAGGGTGGTGAGGCACTGGAACAGGTTGCCCAGGGAGGTTGTGTCTGCTCCCTCCCTGGAGGTGTCAAGGCCAGGTTGGAGGAGGCCTTGAGTGACCTGTACTAGTGGGAGGTGTACCTACCTATGGCAGAGGGTTGGAACTAGATGATCCTTGAGGTCCCTTCCAACCTTATCATTCTATGATTTTTTTTTTTTTTTCTAAATTTCTTGTCTGTTTGAGTTAGTTTGATTGGTTTGGTTTGCTAATTGTATCCTACTTTCAGTGTCTTTGATTTTAAAGTTGATTTCACTCAAGCAAACAGACATGGTGTTTCAGTTAATTGTAAACCTTGCTTAGTACAATATTTGGTAAGCATTTGTTATCCCAAGACTGAATGAATTATTATGGCATTAAAGAATGTGTTCATTTAACATAATATAATTGTTAGATTCATGTTTGCCACTGTCTTGTCAGTTGCAGAATATAAATAACTTGGTGTCCACCCCCAATCCCTTCTTGTTGTTGTTACTCAGAGTGATGCATTACAGCTATGCAATAAGATAAGCAGTGCTATCGATAGAGTTGATCACATGTTCACATCTGAGTTTGATGCTGAAGTCGATGAATCTGAATCTGCCACTTTGCAGCAATATTACCGAGAAGCCATGATTCAGGGTTATAATTTTGGATTTGAGGTAAGGAAACAAAAACTTAACATGTTTGTCTGATAGTTTTGCTAAGAAGCAGATGACATTTCTGGTTTTGCTTTGGTGCAAATAAAGTAATTATAAATTCTGTAGAAATCTGAAGAACTATAGCAGAATATCATTAAAAAAATGTGTTGCTGCAGAAATATTAGGTGAAAATTACTGGAAAAGATCAAATATCTTCCATTTGTCTATGCCTGGAGCTCTACAAAGTTTTAACCACTTGATGAATTCAGGTATGGTCTTGTAGGCTCTGCTACTTGGCAGATGATAGCAGTTTCAGATGATAGCAGAAATATTCTTCAGTGTTGAATGCTGTTGCATAACTTCACTTCTCACAGTTTTTAAGCCTAGAACAGCATTAATACTGTAATATAAACCATTCTTTCAAAGTTTTAGAGAAGTTCCTTGATGTAATGATTATTGCTTTTGAGTACCTTCCTTAGAGTGCTAGCTTTTAGTGTACTTATTTCACTATTAGAGTCCTGTGATTGTATCATACCCTAACATACTTCTAAGGGTAGTCTTCTGAAAAAAACAGCTTTCTGGTTTTATGATGTGTATGTGTGTGTATATATATATATAAAACTCCATTTTCCCCGTATTGTTACCTGCAAAATAAGCGCTATTTAGGTCAGACATTTCTTAAATGTTGTGTACACTGTTAAACATGAACAGGTGCCTGTATACACACAAGAGGGCAATATGGCTCAGGTGCTGCCTCTCACTGTAACTCAATTTTCATTTACTTTTAGTAGTTTTTTTTTTCTATAAATACACAACTACTTTAATAAGATATTTTTTTCTAAGAATAGGATGTGACTGTTTGCATACTGTAGAGTTCTATTAGCCTGCTGATACTCCAGTGAAGATTGCAGATGTTCTTATTAATACATGAAAAGTAATCGTAAGTTTCTTACAGTATCATAAGGAAGTTGTTCGTCTGATGTCTGGAGAATTCAGGCAGAAAATTGGGGACAAGTATATCAGCTTTGCCAGAAAATGGATGAATTATGTGCTAACAAAATGTGAGAGCGGACGAGGCACTCGACCCAGGTAACAGGCAACTTGTTATTGCCATAGTTTGTGTTTAAGTACCATGCAAGAATTTTAATACTCTGAATAATGTTTTCTTATTTAGAAGTAGTTCTTCTGAGCTGTTGATGCTTTTGGCTCTTAAATTTTAAAATTAATTTGATTAGTAAATGTGTAAAGCAAACTGAACATCCCAACTGCATAGCAGAAATTGTTGAACATTTTACCTTGTGTTATTTGATAGAAAATGGGAAGAAACCCCACAGCTCGTTGGATCAATTAAACTTCAGATAAAGGTCATAAGGTTGGAATAAAAGTACTATGTAATCAAGAGTCAATAAAGATTGCAAAATATGCAGTAGTCATTCTCTGTGTATTCTTCGTAAGAAGCAGTATTGTTTTGTGCCAGTTGTGGAAACAGCATGGAAGCCTTAGCCTCTTGTAGAAGTCTTTCTATTAGTCGTTTCTGAAAGCATCTAAAGTATGACCCACAGATGAGGAAGAGTTTCCTGTCTGAAAATTCTCCAGTTTCACGATTGCAGTAATGGATGCAGCTGTGGGTGTTTTTTTGGGGTACTTCGAAGTACTTTCTGTCTGACAGTAATGTTGTGCCCAGCAGTCTCAAATTGTGTTTACAGTCAGTGCTGTGGAACTGCTGTGCACTACTGAAAAAAAAGGTACAGGGTTGAATTACTCTGAGGATGTAAACAGAACAACTGTCAAACTCGCCCAAGCAGAACAGTACCACTGATTTATGCCCAGTTGCTGATGATCACATCATCATGAAATCATTTGTATTATTTTGGTCTTGTTTCAGAAAGGAGAATTTAGGCAGGGAGCATAGTGGATTTTCTTGTTGCCAGTATACTGTGAGTGAATTGATGATACTGTTCATGAAGACAGCACATAGAGGAGTTGAGATACAGAGCATAGCCTGCTCACTTTTATTTGACAGTGCTCTTGGTATAATGAGGGTTCATATGAATATAACTTGGCAGATGTTAATATATTCTAAATATATTCTCTAATAGTAACCTTCCAGTATCTGAAGGGTGCCTACAGGAAGGCTGGGGAGAGACTATTTACAAGGTCTTGGAATGACAGGATGAGGGGCAATGGGTTTAAACTAGCAGAGAGGAGATTTAAACTGGATGTTAGGAGGAAGTTCTTTGCAGTGAGGGTGGTGAGACACTGGCACAGGTTGGCCAGGGAGGTTGTGGCTGCTCCCTTCCTGGAGGTGTTCAAGGCCAGGTTGGACGAGACCTTGAGTGACCTGTACTGGTGGGAACTGTCCCTGCTTATGGCAGGTGGTTGGAACTAGATGATTCTTGAGGTCCCTTCCGACCTTACTATTCTATGATTCTGTATGTTAATCCATTTTTATTTTTTTTTAGTTTTACAGAGGAAAAATAACTAACTTCCATTTACTGTTGATGGCTTTGGCCAAAGAGCAATTAATATTCTGTCTTTTCTTTTTCTTCGAGATAGGTGGGCAACTCAAGGTTTTGATTTTCTTCAAGCCATTGAGCCAGTATTTATTTCAGCTCTCCCAGAAGATGACTTCTTGGTATGGAATAAACTCTTTTACTTGTTTGTTAGCAGATACGAATCTATCAGTATGTGTTACCAGGGATGTTTTTAATACAGTTGTATCTTGATGCAGATACTGTTCTGTGACAGCAGCTGTTGTACATAACTGATGATGTTGGTATCTTTCTAGTTTGTAAGATTCTTCATAGAGTGTGCTCGTGACCATTGGCATTAATGTTTGCAGATTGCTAGCAAGTTCCCTATACTGTCTTGGGAAACTGTGTCCTTTGGTGTCTTGTGAAATTTGACTGCAGCTTTTCTGCAGTTACAATTGATATTTGTCATAATAAATTTCTGAATACAAGCTTCTGAGGCTTGGGTAGCACCCAGAGTTCATTTCTGGGTATCAATACAAAATCACAGTTGTTTAAAGGTATCTCTTCAAGTTGTGCCAACATGAAACAGACTTTAAAGCATCTTTCTTTAAATATGTAAAAATGGCAATTTTTGTGTGCTCTGCCTTATTCGTTTTTCTCTGGAATTAAAATTCTGAGAATTTATTTCTCTGATCTTGATATAGTACTACAGAGAAGTGAAAGCACAGTTGTCATAAAGTAAAAGAATGTGAGTGTCAACACCTCTGATTTTTATTAATTTCAAGATGCGTTATGAAATACCAACCACATTATGTGGTATTATGCAAGATTATACTTTAGTCTCTTTTTTTTTTTCACATCTATTTTAATCAAGAGCTTTCAAGTTATGTTATAGTCCCACATATGTGCTGTTGGAGAAGGCTTGTCTGCTAAAATGAGTGAGTTAAATGTGTATATGAAATGCACCAATATTTCAGCTTTAGTAGCCCCTGAAATTTCTTCATTTGCTTTGACATTGTTTCTTAAATACTTAAGAATAGTACATGCTTGTTTTGGTGATACTGTGATGAAATCCCTTCAGTATCTAGGGGGAGGCTTCTAAGGTGAAAAGAAATTCAGAAAATCTTATGTTGCTTTTGACAATATAATCTGGTAATTTTGTCCAAATGAATGATGTAATTTATTGTGACTTTGAAGGAGAATTTAAAAAAAATTTCTATGGACTGGTAACTGTCTAAGGTACAGCAGCACTTCTTGAGGTAGAATGTTTTCATGACAGAGGTTTCACGTGTACAGAGAAGAGAATTCAGAGACGATGCTATTTAAGATGGAGTCAGACTGTGAACCAGTTGGAGAGAAAGGGGAGAAACCAAATCCTTAACTGCATTTCTCAACTTTTGCTTTCTTAAACTGGGTTTCCATTTTGGAGAGCATCACTTGGAGCCACTTTGTTTAATCTGTCTCCTTTATTATTATTATAAGTCAGTACATTTCGCCTATAAATAAATGTGTATGTCATGATGTAATGGTTTGGGAGTTCCCCGTCCACCACCCCCCACCNGCAAGTTAAAGGTAATACAGAAACACAACTCCCCTCCCAGAAATCAGAGACCCCAAGAGGCACTCCTAACCACCCATTCACCTTCTCCCCACCCCTGTACCTTACCCCAGGGTTTGCCTTACACACAAGGTGAACTAGGAGGATCAGCCAGGGGGGTTCGAAGAAAAGTGGTTAGTGAAGATTAATCGGAAAAAGAGGAGGGAGCCAGAGCCAGAAGCTGCTAGACTGCCCCAAAAGAGACAGACTGAGACTGACTTATCTATATTTTGGTTATTTTTTCCCAAAACAATCTCAGCAAGCCTATGAGTAAAATAGACATCACCATGTTTTCCTTTCACAGCCTATAGTGTAATTTTCTCTATTGAAATGTTCCAATTAGCCTTAAACCAGCACACATTCCTAATCTCTTATTTAAATAATATCTGATGTCATAGAATAAGACAGATCTAAAGCTGAGGTGCTGGCTCATTCTGAGTTGATGAGATTCGTCAATCACAAACTAAACACTTCTGGTTTTTTAACATCTTTTTTTTTTTTTTTCTTTC
The DNA here is from genome assembly GCA_013396675.1 of Eubucco bourcierii. NCBI lineage: Eukaryota > Metazoa > Chordata > Aves > Piciformes > Ramphastidae > Eubucco > Eubucco bourcierii. Next base: position 174,660 of record VWZE01014138.1, read on the forward strand.
CTGGTAATTGTTGGGATTTTTTGTTGTTTCTGCTAATCTGTCTTCAAGTTCCTGGTCACTTAAGTTTCTGAATTTCTGTAAGAAATATTGAGTAATTCAAATTACTGGTATATAAACATAACCTTCATATCAACTGAACCTCAGAACATGTCTTTATTATGAAGACATTTTATCCCTGGTGTTCTGAAAAGTAAATTGAACCAGAGGAAGATTTAGTAACTTGTGCAAGGATCACCTGTGTGGTGAACACTATACCCAGTAGTTAGGCTCAGATTTCCTGAGCCTCAGTTCAGTAATTTAAGTCTTAAACACTGTTTCATGAAAGTTTTGCTAGCTTAATGAGTAAATAAGAAGAGTGAACTTTATATACAGTGCTTCATATTAGTTCTTTTACAGACTTCAGTCTTGTGATTCAGGCTGTCATACTCTGAACTCTCTTCTTCGTTTAGGAGAAGAAAGACAGAGGATGTTGTTTTAGCATTTTCCACAAGCTTGAGTTTTAATTTTGTTAACAGTGGATACTCCTAACTTTGACTAGGTTTATGTTCTGGAATACTCTTCATTATATATAATTGTTCAGTTTGTACAGTTATGTAACCTGGACAAGGTCAAAGGCAAATTGAAGACTTTCAGCTTAAAAAGCTCCTAAATCAACAGAGTTAAAATTCTAAGGTGGATCTAGAAATTTAATATGCTTGATAGAAGGCAGGTGTGCTTACTTGACAGATGACATGCTTAACCAGTGTCATTTTATTACTATTAGTTTTGCCATATGACTGTCAACTTCCTATAACATGAATACCACAACTTTTTCTCATTTCTAGAGTTTACAGGCACTGATGAATGAGTGCATTGGTCACGTTATTGGAAAACCTCACAGTCCTGTTACAGGTTTGTACCTTGGTAAGACAGAAACTACTGGCATTTGTTCTGGAGTTTTGCTGCTGTTCTTAGAAAATTTTGCTTGTGAAGTAACTTAAGGATCTTAGAAATACCAAGAAAAGCATTTTTAAGCTTTTAATGATTGATGATATAAAATCATTATTGCCTGACAATGTGTAAATACATGGTGGTTTTACCTGAAGAATTTAGAAACTTTACATATGCTTTCCTCTGTTTTTTGTCCTTGAATACCTATGAAGGCTTTTAGATAATCTGGGAAAGGATTGTGATTTTTAAATTTTTTTTTTTTTAAAGTTTGAGTAATGAGGCAATTATAACTCAAAGAAGGTAACTGCAGCTCCATCTCCTGGAATTTTATTATGACTCTGCAGATATTTACACTGCTCTTGTATCTCAATGCTTAGATAAAATCCATAGGAGTTACACCTGGGGATTGACAACAGAGCTGTGGGAAATAGTCCTCTGATACCACAAAATTTGTCATAGTGTAGAACATGGCTTTGGTGTAAGAGTTGAAATCAATGTATTTCACTGTTTGTCTTGCGAAAAGGATACTTTTTCATCTGAGTTTGCTTTTACATGTTTCTTGGCACTGTTTCTCTCTTCCTCCTCCCAAGTAACTGACTGGTTTAACTTTCAAAATACCATGTCATCTTATTTTCCTTCTGATGTCCACTTCCTGGACAGGGTTGATGGCAGAAGACTTGAAGGTCAGGTAGATTGACTCATGCAAGAAGACGTTTTTCTGTATTTCAGGAAAGTTTTGGTTTTGAAATAATTTTTATGAGAAATTACTATAGCTGAGAAACCTTTTACAAGGAAAGTCCATCCAACCCTTTGGAAGAAATGCAATCTAAAATAAATTTTAGACAAACTCTGTGGAAAACCTGTACACTCACTTCTGATACTGTTGGTCAGAGAAACCATTGCCATTTTAGGTAAATCACTAGCATGGCAATCCCCATGTACCGAAACACTCACAAATGCTGTTGCAGACACAGCAGATCACACAAAACTAAATTGCTTGTTGGCTTTTGACTCAAAGGCACATGAAGGGGATGACATAGGGGGATGGCGTAGATTTGTACAGCAGGCTGAAACTTCAATACACTTGGATTAAAGAGAACTAAGCATAGACTGTAATCAAGCTGCAGATATTGCAGAACCCACTGTCTCTCTCATGATCAGGAGAAAAGTAAGAATGCTTAGTTTGTTTGTGTACCACGCTGAGGGAATTCACTGTGGTCTTTACCCCTTTTCACAAACCTAAGTGTCTTGTGCTCCTGCTGCCACCTGTGGGCATGTAGCTAGAGGTCTCTGGTGTTTTCATCTTATCTTTTTGCTTTGTAAAACATCCTATGTCTGCTGAAGTGGGTTAGGCTCAGTCTTCTACTGGTGTCCTTGTCCAGGACAACCAACATCTGACATATTTTACTTGTCCTGATACTGCAAAAAGGGCAGAAATGCAGCTCATTGTGATTAACCTAGCCTGACAGAAAATAATGACCCACAATTTGATGGGCAGTCAGCTGTCTTGTGGTGTGACTGCCACAATATTTTTTGGGCCAGTTAAGAAGTCAAGGGAAAGCAAAGGTGCTGCAAGTTACTCTTATGGCAACTGAATGAACTAGGTGTGAGGACAGTGATGGCTCATCTAGGTTTGACCCTGTCCCTTTGTACCACTTCCTTGGGGCAGAATGTCTTTAACGTGGCATCAGCATGGGGAAAACTGCCATGTGGGTTTTTGCCCTAGCTCGTTTTGCTTTCTGTTATTGTCTGAGAGAACTACATGTGGTGCAGAAGGCACGTGATAACACTTTTGGGTTTTAATTATTCTTTTGTTTGTTTAAATTATTTTGCAATAAGATAACAAATTCAGCTTCACAGATTTAAAGATGATTATTGAAGATGTCGTTTTATAGAAGTAAGCACACATCTTCTAGTTACTAGTTTTTAATTCTCTGGAGATGTTTCATTATTTTATAGGTAAGTTGCATGATACAATAATATGAATAATATTAATACATACCATTGATTTATTTAACGTTGAAATAAACTGGATTTTTCTTGGAGGGTAAGAAAATAAGTGCTAGTTTCATTCTTTAAAATAGGAACTTCTAAAATTTTGCCTTGAAATGACCGTAACAATTTTGTGTCTTGAAATGTCCCTAACAAAGATTTTTGGCATCTGAGTAAATCTATTACCTTTTTTATGTTTGCAGCTATTCACCGAAACAGTCCCCGTCCTGTAAAAGTACCTCGGTGCCATAGCGATCCACCCAATCCACATCTTATCATCCCCACGCCTGAAGGCTTCAGGTATGAAACAATACTATAAAGTTCAAAACTGGCTTGATTGTCTGGCCTTCAATTGGTGTAACAATTTTCCTTTCATGTTAAAGGTAAAGCAGTTAGGAAAAAAACAGCAAGTTAGTGATCTGAATTGTATCACTGTGCTTTCAGGGACAAGATAGTTTCTAGTTTGACAGTTCTTCTTTTTCTCTTCTCCTCCTCCCCCACCCCTTCTTTGCAGTTTTTATTGTTGCATGCTGTCTCATTTTGAAATCATTCTTATTCTTTTTGCCTTTTCTGAAAACAATGTTTCAATGTGTCAAGCTTTTATTCAGTGAAAATTGCTGATGAACAAGACTTTTTTCTCCTTCCTCACTTGCAATGTCTACATACATACCTGTGATGGCGCTTTCTGTAGTTTAGCATAGATGAGACTTGATAAGGTAGCATTCCGGAATGAGGTGGCATTTCTGCATCATTACCAACCTGATGTGAAGAAGTGTAAAGCAGTGGACAGTTTTGCGTCCCTTTGAAAGAACTGACACGAGAATTCATTAAAAAATAGTTTTTAAAAATATCAAAATAAACTTTGCCATGCCTGGTTTTAAACACTGGGACTTACTTTTGAAGAAATTCAGCACAGTGTCAATCTTTTTAGTTGACTTTTTTTTTTTGAAGTTGCTTAGCTGTTGGCAAAACCTAATACTACTGTAAAGATTTGGAGAACTTTTTGTAGGTTGTTGTTGTACATATTGACAGCCCCCGACGCATCTGAGACACAGAATTTTTCCACATCAAAGTCTTTTAGGTACTTGAAAAACTTTAAAATAAGGCCTCATAATGCACACTTAAAAGGTTTAATTTTTAAAATAAACTTTTAACTCCGTAGTTTAAAAAGTCAGATAAATAAAAATGTGTTGCCTCAAGTGTTTCTTCTTGCCACAGCACACGGAGTGTCCCTTGTGATGCACGGAACCCTTGCAGCATTGCTGTCAGTCGCCCCGCTCCCGTCGGTAGCGACTCAACTCAGCCCAAACCTGTCAGCAGTGCAAATGATACCAGGTAGCTCCACTCCATCATGTAGCAGCCTCATTCTACTTACATCCACCCATACAACTGTTGCTACATACTTGATTCCTAGTAGATCATTTACACTGTCCTTTCCATCCCATCATGTCTTCCACTGGTCACAGTGGAAGACTGTTTGTTTCATGTTTGACTTAAGCAAAATCTTTTATCTTAGAAGTAACTAAGATCACTTTCAGATGTAAAATGTCTGAATAATATTGTAGATGAAGCATGCCACTCTGACATAGATTACAAATTTCCTCAGTAAAGATGTCCATGAAATTAACACATGCCACTTAGTTCATCAGTATAACTCTACTAAATAGTTAGTATTGGTAACTAACACTTTGCAAGATAAATGTAACATGCAAATAAGCCCAGGGAGATATACAGAGACACATGTATGTATAGATATATATTTCTTATGTTAGCTAACAGTTTTGGTGTTATTGTCTGCCAAAAACAATTTTGAACAAACAGAATGAAGCACATAAGATTTCAGGATGGTTGGTTGGTTGTGGGTTTTCTTTGGTGGTTTTGTTTTTGTGGTGGTTTGGTGGTTTGGTTTTGTTGGAGTTTTTTTGTTTGGTTTGTTTGGTAGGGGCTTTTTTTTGTTTGTTTGTTTTTGGTTTTAGTTTCATTTATGTATTGCTGTACCCTAGGCTTCTTAGGATTGTGCAGAACATATTTAATGTGAAAGAAATTATTCCTTTATGAGGTTATGTAACAGAAACCACTCCTGTATTGTGAGATTGCAGAGGTCATGAGTGGTTTGGGGTTTTTTTTTTTTAATATTCTAAAAATTTTTTTGAGAGCTGTTCATATCTTTCTTGGGTTTTTTGCCTCTGATTTGACTGTATTTCAGACTGTTGGTGTTCCTCCTTGCCATGCTAGAGTCAGACCACACATCTCCTAACTTCTATATATTTACCCTTAAAAAAAATATTAAAAAAGTTAATTTTTTTCCTACACCCTTGACTGTGAAAATCCTGCTGTTCACACAATGTTGTTACGTTAGGTTTTATAAATACCTTTTTATTTCTACTGCGGAGCACCAGAGTGCTCTCTCTCTGTGAGAGACTGTATGAATTGCGTGATCTGACTATCACACAGCTGTAGAGAAAGGAAAGAACAGGTAGTGAAGGGACAAAAGATTGATGGTGACAGAAGTGAACTTAAATATGACTTGATTCTGAATTATTTACCTTACAAATAATTTTCAGTTGCCAACCAGCAACCATGATAGTTTGTAGATTTGTTACCAGTTACACAGTAGAAACGTGTATTGTGTTGTTAAGAGGGAAGCAAATTGCTACCTAAAATCCTTCCTGCAGTTCTATTCACGTTATTACAGTGATAAGATAGGACTTGTATTCTACAGTAGCTCCTACATGTACAGCTTTTGAGTCTGGGCCTGTTGTGGTTTGGGTTTTCTTTTTGGTTTTGTTTTTTTTTTTTTGTTGAAAACACATGCTGTGTTTTTTACCATTCAAAGTACATATATTTATTATACATCCTTCATGCTTCTGTTTTAAACCTCCTGTAGAAAAAGACAGAGTAAACAGTAATCTGGGGCAGTATGCACTTGAAAAGCACTTCTTGAGTTAGTAACATTGTAGAGAATTTCCACTAAGGTTCTAGCAGCTTTATAAGCTGACAGGATGATTGCTAATTAGCATTTATGGTTCTGAAAATGTGGAACTTGTTTACTTGATGATTAATCTTTACACAACTTATGAAGGATTTGGTTTTTTGTTTTTTTTTCTTCTGGAATATGTATGGTATTTTGAGGCAAGGCATGTTTTTGAAGTTGGTTCATTTGACAAGAAGAAGGTAGTTGCTAATACTTGTAGGCTTTGTTGTGATTTTATACCACTCGATGAAACTGCCACATTCAGAATCTGATGCATTAGAATACAGTGGTGTGGTCTTTTGATGTTTCGTGTGTGTGTGTCTTACACAAATGTTGATCAAAGTGTGAAGGCTGACATTTTGACAGTTTCTTTTAATTCAAGAAGGTAGTCATTAGGAAGAAAAGAAAGGAGAAGTCTACTTAATAGTCGCAATCGAGTGTGTAATACTTCCATGGATTGTAACATGGAAGTTGATGTGAATGCAGCATTTCAGTCAAATTGCCTAGGCCTGTTAAAGAGTTGTGTATTTCTTAAAGTAGCATTGTTTAACCCTCTTTTACCTAGGAAGAATTTCAAGTAAAAACTTAATAGAGACAGAGTTCTGGATGCTGTGGTCATTTTTAAGGGTTTTATTTATTGAGGAGGCCAAAATATTACAACATAATATATTGATAGCAAATTCCTGGGTTTTTTGTATAGTTAAAAGGAAAGTTGCAAACCTCAGCACATCATAGTCTAAATTACGAGTTTCATTTATTTTTGCCTCAAAAGAGAAGTGGAATCTGTTGGATAAAGAAAGTGTTTTGTGGTTTTTGTCTGCAAGGAGTGTGGGGTCCAGCAGCTAGAGTAGCAAAGACACAAACTCTGCACACTTCCCAGAAATTCTTTAAATATGTATGACAGGACTGTAGGCATTAAATAAAAAAACGAATATAGGAACTTCCTTAATCTGTTGTACTAGGCAGTGCATAGTGCACAAATAGGCAGGGGAGGTGATTCTCCCCTTTGCTCTCGTCAGACCCCATCTGGAGTACTGTGTGCAGTTCTGGAGCCCCCAGCACAGGAGGGACATGGAAGTGTTGGAGCGGGTCCAGAGGAGGGCCACAAAGATGATCAGAGGGCTGGAGCAGCTCTCCTACGAGGACAGGCTGAGAGAGTTGGAGCTCTTCAGCCTGGTGAAGAGAGGGCTTCAAGGAGACTGTATAGTAGCCTTCCAGTATCTGAAGGGGGCCTACAGGAAGGCTGGGGAGGGATTATTTACAAGGTCTTGCAATGACAGGACAAGGGGCAATGGGCTTAAACTGGCAGAGGGGAGATTTAGACTGGATGTCAGGAGGAAGTTCTTTCCAGTGAGGGTGGTGAGGCACTGGAATAGGTTGCCCAGGGAGGTTGTGGATACTCCCTCCCTAGAGGTGTTCAAGGCCAGGTTAGGTGAGGCCTTGAGTGAGCTGTACTAGTGGGAGGTGTCCCTGCCTATGGCAGGGGGTTGAAACTAGATGATCCTTGCAGTCCCTTCCAACCCTACCATTCTATGATTCTATGAAATGCCACCATAATTCTATTGAAGTTTCCCTTTTTTTAAAAAAACAGTAATTTTTTAAAAAGTCAGTGTAATATAACTAGCAAGTAAATTTCAAAGCAGCAATACTTTCTAATGGTTATATGTTTACACTACATTCATACTAATGACCTTTAAAATGTTTAATTTGTGAGCTAGCTAGGGTTGTTAGTCATCGTTTTATAGTTGTCCAGAACTGGAGGAAAAATTTAGCAAGACGTCTTCTTTCCTGCTCCATTTCTTTGCCTAATAGCACACACACAATCTTTCTAGACACAAACAGTAAATAATCTGGGTGGCTAAGATGAATCTGAAATGGATTTTAGACATCAGCATTCAAAGCTGTAATACTTAAGATTCTTTGTTCAACCACTGCCTTGTTTTAGAGGTGGTCTTGCTCTGCTTGCTTTTTAAGTTATTTATGAATCTAGTATTGTTGCTCTGTATGTGCTTAGAGTAACCTCAGCCTTCTTGCTCATTAAAACCTCAACTTCCTGAAGAGTACTGAGGGTTTTCACTGGTTGAATTTCAGTTCCTCCTCAAAATTGAAAAATCTAGTTCAGAGTATTAGGAAGTACAAAGCAAATACCCTTTTTGAAGATATAACTAAAATTTATGTGCAAATTCTTTTAGGGGGAGAAAACAGCTTAAAAATGGTTTTCAGTTCCTTCTCAACGTGAGTTTTTTCTTTCATGTTTCTTTCATGATTCATGTCCTAGGCAGGCCTCAGAAGTTCTTTCTTTTTAAAACTGCAGTTAAATTGTCACTAGGCATTATTTAGTGTAATGCTAAGTTAATTGGTGTAATGGCTCTTTTTAACAGGGGTTCCAGTGTCCCTGAAAATGATCGATTGGCTTCAATAGCAGCTGAGTTGCAGTTCAGATCCCTCAGTCGTCACTCCAGTCCCACTGAAGAGCGAGAAGGTGATTGCTACAATAACAGATTGTGACCTGCATGTGCAGATGATTTATGTCATGAACGTATTTCTCTGTGTTTCTGGTTCTTACCCTTTCCATTTTTTGGTTTTTTTTTTCATCTTTTCCCATTCAGAAATCTTAGATTTTTAACTTTCAGACTTACATTGTCAGAGTAAGTTCTTCTGTTTTCAGACATACTCACTATTTTCTGGCCTTTCATATTGTTTCTGAGTTCTACCTGATGGAATTTCTTGGTGTCTTACTAAGCTACACTGTTCAAAATTGAATGAGTAACATGATTACTGGATTACATACCCCGTTTCAAAGTAAGTTTCTAAGTTAATGAAGTACAAACTGGACCCATCAGGACAGTGAGGAATTTTATAGCTGGTTCTGAAACTACTGCTGCATTATTCATCGTGCAAATACTTGCTGTTATTTTGAGTCCTGAAAAAAAGGGGCAGGCTGTTTGACTTCTTGGTATCCTGATTAGGGCTCCTTCAGGTTTCCCCAGCCTCTGTATATGTGGTATTCATTACAACAAATACAAAATCATACAACTGGCAGAATTGGAAAAGACTTTTAAGATCATGCAGTTAAATCGTTAGTCTAACATTGAAAAGTTCTTAACTAAATCATATCTCTAAGCTGTACATCTACAGGACTATTAAATGCCTTCAGGGTTGGGGACCCCACCACTGCCCTGGGCAAGCTATTCCAATGCCTGATAACCTTTTCAGTGAAGAAATTCTCCTAATGTCCAACTTAAAGTTCCCTTTGTGCAACCTGAGGCCAAATCCTCTTGCTCTGTCACTTGCTGCTTGGTTGAACAGACCAAACCTCACCTCTCTACAACTTCCTTTCAGGTAGTGGTAGAGTAATGAGGCCACCTTGCAGCTTCCTTTTTTCCAGACTAAACAACTACAGTTCTCTTATCTGCTTCTCATACGGCTTGTTCTCTAGAGCCTTTAACAGCTTTGTTGTCCTTCTTTGGGTGTGCTCCAGCACCTCAGTGTCCTTCTTGTAGTGAGGGGCCCAAAACTGAGCACAGTACTTGAAAGAAAGCTTCACCAGTGCTGAGTACAGAGGTAAAATTACTTCCTTGGCCCTACAGGCCAGGATCCCATTGGCTTTCTTGGCTGTCTGAGCAGACTGCTGGCTCATGTTCATCTGGCCATCAAGCAACATCCCAGGTCACTTTCTGTTGAGCACCTTTCCAATCACTCCTCCCCAAGCTTTGGAGGGCTGCTGGGGATTGTTTTGGCCAAAGTGAAGAACCTGGCATTTAGCCTTGTTGAAATCTGTATGACTGGTCTTGGCCATCAGTTAGGTCTGTGAAAATCCCTCTGCAGAGCCTCCCTATTCTGAAGCAGATCAACACTTCCACGTATGGTGCCATATGCAAACTTACTAAGGGTGCACTCAATCCCCTCATCCAGATAACTGATAAATATGTTTAAGAGTACTGAGCCCTGGGGAACATAACCTGTGACCAACTGCCAACTGGTTTTAGCTCCATTCACCACCAGTCTTTGGGCCTAGCCATCCAGACACATTTTTTACACAGTAAACTGTATGCCCATCCAGGTCATGATCAGTCAGTTTCTCCAGGAGAATGCTGTGGGAAATGGTGTCAAAGGCTTTACTAAAGTCCAGGCAGCTTTTCCCTCATCCACTAAGCAGGCAGCCATGTTGTGGATCAAGTTCATCAGTCAGGATCTGCCTTTCATAAACCCTGACTGGGCTTCATCATCTGGTTGTCCTGTATGTGCTGCATAATGGTACTCAGGATAATCTGTTACAACAGCTTCCCCAGCACCAAAGTTAAAGTGACAGGCCTGTAATTTGCCTGTAATTTCCTAGATTCTCCTTCCAGCCCTTCTTGTAGGCGAGTGTCACACTTGTTAACTTCCAGTCTGCTGACACCTCCCTGGTTAGTCGCAGCTGCTGAAAAAATATGGCAGTTGGCTGGATGAGCACCTCTGCCAGCTCTCTCAGAACTCTTGGGTGGATTACATCCAGTCCCAGAGACTTGTGTACATCTAAGTGGAGCGGCAGGTTACTATCTGCTCTTGGATTGTGGAGGCTTCATTCTGCTCCCCATCCCTATCTTTCAGTTCAGCAGCCTAGGTATCCAGTGAACAGCTGGTCTTACTATTAGGAACTGAGGCAAAGACTCAGCCTTTTCCTCATCCTTGAACTGTGTGTTCCCCCATGCAGTCAACAAAGGACAGAGATTTTAAATTTTTTTTTTTTTAAAGCAGATGTTGAAAATGTTTTCTTTTTCATTCTTATTCCCTTTTTCTGTGTATCTGTATGAGTGGGAACCTGGCTTAGGTTAGAACGACTACAGATCTTTTTCTAAGGAACTGTAGAAGATTGTTTTCCTGCAGCTTTGCTACTTACATTGTTATATATGCCTTGACTTGAAGAGTTTCCCTGTGGAAGGGAGATCTCTGTTCCTGTATAAATTAAATCCTCTTGCAGAGGAGTTTTCATAATTTGTTTTCTGAAGATAAGCAATTTTTAAACTCAAGAGGATATGATAGACGATTGCCTCTTGTAAGGTGTATTAGTTTTGATATGCAAGATCATCTTCTGTTGAATGTAGTGGCATAATGCTTAGTATGAGATAAAGCCACTTCTCTGCTCACAGTATTATTTCTCCTAGAACCATCGTATCCAAAGGGAGACTCAAGTGGCTCATCCCGGCGGAGTTGGGAGCTCAGAACTTTAATCAACCAGACCAAAGGTAAGTGTTCAGGAGTCACTGTAATGTAATGTCTGCTAAACTAATACTGTAACAAAAGGTTAAGGTTGAATCTTAGTGCCCATTATGAAGAGGTTTTCACAGCTTTACACATAAGTAGGGTTGATAATAAAATCCTGATTGCTGATAGAAGATACTGCTAAAATTATAAGGTGTACTTCCTGAGGTAGGAATAATTACACTTCATAATCACAGCATGGTAGGGGCTGGAAGGTACCTCTGGAGATACCTAGTCCAACACAGGATTGCCTATATCAGGTTGCACAGAAGTGCCTCCTATCCTCTTGGGGCTGCCTGTTCCAGTGCTCTGTCACCCTCTGAGATGAGATATTAATAGTTGGTTACGAATTATGATGATTAAGATCTCTGAACATTAAGTTTTATTATTAATATTCAAAAATTCCGGGAAAATTCCCTCAGATTCTTTGGATTTTTGGTCGACAGGAAATATTTGCACAAAGGATATTTATTAACACAGAATTAAACAGTTTAAACAATCAAAACTTGGAAAAATAGGAAAGCGAAACAGGAAACATTCTAACTGTGCTGCAGAGGCTTAGCATTAACCCTAGCACATGGTACTCACGATGCCTTGGATCCCTGAGTAAGTTTCCCGTATAAGAACACTTCCAAAACTCACGATAGTGATCCCATGGTAAAATACAAAATATTCCAGGCAGAGGGGAGGAGAGAGAGAGAGTTGCAGACGAGTTGCTGCTGAGCTAACCAGTGTAAGCTGCAAACACGTGGCCACGGGGATTCCCAGTCTAAACCAGCCGCTAAGAGGTGCTGCTTCCTGCTGTGCAGGAAAGGCTGTCTCTGTAGAAAAGGCTACTGTGTAGAAAAGGCGGTGGCTTCTAAATCACTCCCCCTTACATAGACCACTTTGGAAGTTAAACTGACCAATAGGCATTTAGCATCCTTGTACTGCCCAATGCATTTAAAGCTTCGTACCTCGTGTGACTATGCAGGCATCTTGAGGGGCTGCACGAGACACCTGACACATGGTGCTAAGCTCCTAACCTCAAGGCTTTGTTTTGCTCAATGTACTTCAACTTCCGGACCCTGAACAGAAGGAGGACTGAGCGAGGGTTTAAACCAGCCTGGCAGGATTTAGGCCCTGCCAGGACACTCTCAAAATAAAGAAGTGTCCTTAAGTGTCCATTGCCCCTTTTTCTGTCACTGACCATCACTGAGAAGAGCCCAGCCTCATGCTGATGACCTCCACCTTTTAGACATTTATGTGCATTATGAAGATTCCCTCTCAGTCTTCTCTTTTTCTGGGCTCAAGAGTCCCAGGTGTCTCAGCTTATCCTTGTAAAAGAGACACTTTGATTCCTAACCATATTCACCGCCCTCCGTTGGATTCTCTCCAAGCAGTTCCCTGTCCTTCTTGAAATGGTGAACCCAGAATTGGACACGATAGTCCGGGTGCAGCCTCGCTCTACTGGAACAGAGAGGGAGGACAACCTCCCTTGACCTGCTGGCTGTGCTCTTAGTGCACCCCAGAATACCATTGGACTTTTTGGCCATGAAGGCACGTTGCTGGCTCATGGTGAACTTTTCCGTCAGCACCCTTAGGTCCTTCCCCACTGACCTGTTTTCCAGCAGGTTAACCCCTAACCTGTAGTGATGCGTGGGGCTATTCCTCCCCAAGCACAGGACTCTGCACTTGCCCTTGCTGATATTTTCAGTTTTTGAAAGGTACTAGCATCATTCTACAAACTGAGTATATTTATTACTATAGGAATTGCAGGAGTTTACTGTTCCTGTTTCCCATATTCAAGGCTATTATGGGGCCCCTTCCTCTCCATCTTGCAGTTCATTTTCATGAAATAAACTCGATTACTTTTGAGACTCCCGTACTGTGCAGATACATGTGGATACCTTGCTTGCATATATTCTGGTAGGGTGGAACTTCAGGAAAGATGAAGAAAAAATTCTGTCATGTACAAACTGGCCTTGCTATATGGCTCAGAACACAAGAACAGCAACACTTTTTTCTAGAAGGCTTGTTTTTTATTCAGAATATAAACACTGAAGGAATTGAGTTTCTTTGAACCTAAAAAGAATGAGGGAAAACTGCTGCAATGGGAACTGGACTTAATGTGAATAAGACAAAGATTTTGGGTTAAAGCAAGGCAGATTTTAGCCTAGATCAAGTGATATTAATGGTAGCTTGTCAGAATATATCACTTAGGAGTATCACCGTCTTCCATCTCTTGGGCTGTTAGAAATAAGCAGTGACAGATGTGTAATTTTTGAGCTTGAACTGAACCTGCTGCTGTCACTCATACCATGCCACAGTCATACTAACTTCAGAAAAGTGAAAGTGATAACTGGAGCAAAGTATTACGGGGCTTGGAGTTCAGATTGCAACATGGGAGGCTTCCTGTTCCTGTTGGAAGGGATAAACTAATGCCACACTTAGATTTTTTAGGACCTGACTACGATTCTGTTTCATGGTAAGACTTGAAAGCTGGAGCCACATAATACCCCTGAATCTTCAAGGGAATAGATGCTACAAGTTTTACACATAAACCTTACCTGTCCTCCATTCCTTGGTGCTCTCAATGACACTAACATATTTCCACTAAAGTGGTTAGCTACAGGCCAAATGCAGCTAAGTGTGTTGCATCTAACACATTTGATTTCCTTATACTGTGTAAAGATTGTTAAATAAGTACCAGTCTTCTCATTTTACTTGAGTTTCAGATGTGATTCATAAGGGATGGTTTCATGTCATTGCTAAATATTTTAACTCTTTTCCTACATCTTCAATTAGACTCAAAACACAATTGTCTCCTAACTTGAGTCACTTCAAGAGATGTCAAGAGGTAACAAAATATAAACGTAGTGAATATTTCCCAACCAAGGAAATTGTTCGTCACTCTTTTTAGACACTACTTCCAAGCAAGCACCGATCGAAGCTGTTCAAAAGTCTGTTCAGTTGTTTGAAGAAAGGAGATACAGAGAGATGAGGAGGAAGAACATCATTGGCCAAGTTTGTGACACACCGAAATCTTATGATAATGTCATGCATGTAGGTTTGAGAAAAGTGACTTTCAAGTGGCAGAGAGGAAACAAAATTGGTACGTTCTTTATACTTTACTTTAATCAGGCTGAAATACCAAGCTTAGTAGTTTTGAAGGAAATCTAAGACTATCTTTTGAAATCTTTGATCTCCATGTAGGTAATCTCTGCTTTACTGAATCAGAATGTTAACATACAAAGTCACAGCTAGAATTCCTCTTTGTAGATCAGTGAAGTTTTCACTGGTCAAATAACAAGAAACTCAGGAGAAGGATTTGGTTAGGACAGTTACTAGGGTACGATCCTGCGATTCCTCCATGTGTTTACCCCTACAAGTTTGAATTCTGCTTTTGGAAGAGCCAGAAGTATGAATGGAAATGAGCACAGACTTGGGAATTTGTTTTATTTCCAAATATTCTTGTTGTTTCTCTCCTTATGATCATTATTTCCTCTCTGGGATTTGTGGGAAAAATCCTCATATTACTAAGTTTTCTTTCAAGTCAGTCTGTAAATGTAATGTTTTTACTTTTAGTCAGCTTGAATTCAGGACTGTGAATGTAGTATTAGCTGTTACAGATTTAAAAACTACTAGAAAATTTAAATGACAGTAAAGGTAAATAATCTCAACAGGCTAAATTTTCAGTTACATTTTCTTACTTCAGTTGAAGTGCATGTTAACTTATTAAATGTAGTATAACTTAATTTTCTTACTTTAATTCCTCAGGTGAAGGCCAGTATGGGAAGGTCTATACCTGTATCAGTGTTGACACCGGAGAGCTGATGGCAATGAAGGAAGTGAGTACGCTGTGTACAAGAATCATTACTGCTGCCTTTGGTTTTCCTTTTTTCATACCAAACATGCATGACTTAGCAAGCATTAAGGATTTCTGAACACTCTTGTTAGCTAACTGGGAAAGGATTGGAAGACAGTTGTCTCTTCATGTAGCCACATCTTAAGTTTTTAAGCTTTTTCTTTTCAGCTTGCAACATTTCAGTTTAAATGTATCTAAAATTGATAATGTGTTTTTTACCAGTCTCACAGGGATGTTGTGAACTCAGTGAATGCTAGTAATGTGTGAAATCCTGTTAGGAGATCTTAAAATTGTTTCAAAAAGAGATGTCTGAGTAGTGAGGACAGTACACAAATTTAATTTTATTTCACAGTTATTTATTTTCACATTTTATTCTTCTTCATTCCTTGGAGAGAAAGGTAGGAAGTGTCATATCAGGTGCTTTTCAGCTTTTCCTGTAGTTTAGACTGAATCACAGAACTGTTGACTCAACTGGTGGGTACAGAATACTTAATTTTCAGGGTAGAAGTAAAGCTGTGTAGACATAGAGATCAGTTTTCCCTACAGCGCTTTGTTTTTTTAAGTATTAACATGGTTTAGTTTAACAGCATTTCCACATCCTTAGGAAGCTGTGAGCATCAACTGGTCACAATTACCATGTCAGTCACTTGATACCAGGCACTTAGGTCTTAGGAGCCAGTTTTTCCACACACACTACTTAATATGATCTCAAAGGGTGTGGAAAAGCAAGGCTGGGCATGTGCTTAACTTGTGCCATACTCTATCACTGACTGCTACCAACACTTGATATGTTGACAGGTTTGTTATTTTTTTCCAATGAAATAAGTCTTTCACCCAATCAGTAGCACACTGTCTCTGGAATTCAATTTTGCTTTTTAGATGCAAGTATTTTTTACAGATTAGCATGTATGTGCTCTTGAGCAGAAGATCAGGTAACTTAAATGGACTTTGCCAGACAATTCACTGGGAGGCTAAGTACACAATATGCTGCTACTTTCTTGAGTATTTTTAACTTCCAGAATTATGTCACCAAGAAAATTCCCAGCCTCCTCATCCTGAGCTCGCATGCAGATTGTTTACAACTTCCAAATAAAAGGCTTTTCTGGATTTCCTTAAGACCACCCTTGTTTTTAAACTGGGTAAAAACTTTTGCATTACCCATGCCCCCTGAGATTACTTCAGGCTTTATTATCAGATTTCTTCAGACTTAACTACAGCTTAATTTAACAAATTACAGTTGGCAAACTTTACAACAAATACCATTGCATCTTTGAAGTGTGAGGAAATAGGCAGGAAATTATTGGTCACCTTTTCATAATGTCCACGTATTTAATTTTACAACTCTTTGGAATTATTGCACAGAACAAACCAATCATAACATCCTAGCAACCAAAGGTTAAATATGTCCATTCGTTTTTCTAGTAGTTGTTCTGTGCTGAATTTGCTTTCTGGCAGTATGGTAGAAGTAGCATCTTTTGTAATTCGCTTTGCCTTTTGTGTATCTCGGTGTGAAGAGAAGCTTTAAAGCAAATTTTCAGAAGACTTGGTAACTTCTATCTGTGAAAAACACATTGTGGCGTATCGTAGAAGAGCTAATGAAAACTTAGGTCTTTTATCAAAGTCTTCATGACTCCATGCCACACCTTTTCTTTGCACCTCCCTGATTCCCAATGAAGAAACCCCTCAAAGAAATCCCATAGGATTTCTGTTGATGAGGTACCTGGCACCTAGTCTGTCTGGAATGATAGCACTCACTTTCAGATTCTCTTGTACTGTGCTTATCTACCATGCAATCTCGGAACATAACGGACATGTGCATTTACTTAGTATCTGTATCAGTGATCAGACAAGGGGATTGAGTGTAAGTTTACAGGTGACACTAAGCTAGAAGGGAAGAGTTGATTTACTTGAGGGTAGGAAGATTGCTCTACAGAAGGACCTGGACAAGCTGAATTGACGAAACAAGGTCAGTTTTATGAGATTTAACAAGACCAAGTGCACCTTGGTCACAACAACCCCATGCAATGCTGCAGGCTTGGGGAATAGTGGCTGGAAAGCTGCCCAGTAGAGGAGGACCTGGGGGTGCTGGTTGACAGCCACCTGAAGACGAGTCAGCAGTGAGATGCCCAAGAATGCCAGCAGTATCCTGGCCTCTGTGAGGACTAGAGACTAAGAGAAGCAGGACCAGAGAAGTGATTTGTCACCCTGTATTCACCTCTGGTGAGACCACACCTTGAGCACCATGTTCATTTTTCGAGTCCTCCCAACAAGAAACACTAAAATCCTGGACTGTGACCAGAGAAAGAAGGGCAACAACCCTAGTGAATAGTGAAGGAGTAGCTGAGGGAACTGGGATTGTTTAGTCTGGAGAAAAGCAAGCTGTACAACTACCTGAAAGGAGATTGTAACAAGGTGTGTGCCTGTCTCTTCTCTCTAATAAAAGTGATAGAACAAGAAGAAGTGGCCTCAATTTGTACCAGGGGAGGTTTAGATTGGGTATTACAAGAAAATTCTGCCCTGAAAAGGTTGTCAAGCACTGGAACAGGCTTCCTACCCCTACCTGCCCCCCACAGCAGAGGTAGTTGAATCCCCATCCCTGGAGGCATTTAAAAGATGTGTAGATGTTGAACTAGGATTTAGCTGAAACTTGGTAGAGTTAGATAATGGTTGGGCTTGATGATTTTAAAGGCCTTTTCCAGTCAAAATGCTTCTCTGAATCTGTGCATTTAAGAAACAGCATTTTGCCCTGTATAAGCCATCATATTTATAAGTAATTTTCCAAAAATGTCTTGATATCATTTCTTGGTTTAAGGTTGGGGTTGGAGGCATGCCTGTTTGGGTCTTTCTGAGTAATGATTCTGTTTAGCTGGTTTTGTGGCTTGGGCTTAAGACGGATCCTTCTGGGGCTTAGGGCTTGGTTGTTTTGTTTTCATTATTCAGTAATTTGAAATAGTGGCAAAATAATGAAAAATCTTCCTTGCAGATAAGATTCCAACCTAATGATCACAAAACCATCAAAGAAACAGCTGATGAACTGAAGATTTTTGAAGGCATCAAACACCCTAATCTTGTTCGTTATTTTGGCGTGGAACTCCACAGGGTAAGGAGAACATAAATTACCTTGTCTTTTCCCTAGGCCAGAAAACATTTTAAGGAGCGTTGGATCATGGAGATTTTACTTGAGAATGTTCTAGTTTAGCTTAATTGTTTGGACACCTCTGAACTGTGTCTTTATTTTCTCTTACCCTATCTGAAGCGTAGTTTGGATTAGTGTTTTGGAACTGGCATGTCAACAAAGATGTTCACAGTAAAGGAATAGAGTGAGTCATGCTGAAACTATTCAGTTCTGCCACTTTGTTTAACTGCTTTAAAAGCAACCTGTATCACATGGTAACTTTTGTGTGTAGATGAAGATCAGACAACCTAAAACCCTTCACTGGTAGCAGGAAAGGTGCTACCACTGTCTTGTCAATTCCTAGAAGAATGTGCTGGCATTTAAATGGTGCTGCCAGAGGATTAGCTTATGGAAGCAGCTCTTCTGGAATTCAGATCGCATCTCTTCAGAAGGACAAACGAGTTTTCTTACTTGAGCAGGTGAACTAAGGAAACCTGGTTTTCTTATAGAACTGCATTCCAAAGCTGCATGCTGAGATACCCAACTTTTTATTACACTCTACTTCCCACCTGTTCTTCCCTTAGGCCCTTAATTTATTTCTGCCCAGAGAGGCTGGCACAGAAGGTGTCTCTGGCGGGAAAGTGGTGTGTGGTTCTGACTGATTTTCTCAGTATGCATGGATTGATTTGCTGACCCACTGCTGGTTTAGGAGGAGGCAAAGGCTACTTTCTGTCTGCATTTCTTTACATGGCAACACAACTTGGGTGTCTGTGCTACTGGGTCATCGGTTTCTTAGCTAGTTCTAAGACCTTAGTGTCTTGGCCATCTTGCTGAAATTGGCTGGACTTGGAGGCAGTAAGAACCTAACTTCTCTTTGCAATAAGTTAGAGTCAACATGCTTGTTCAAGCCACAAACAGCAACAAAAGACTTGCCCTCACCAAGAAGTCAACACATGATACTGCAGGAACTGGGAGAGAGAGGAAGAAAAATATTACCAAAAGCCCAAAACACCATTTTATATTTTTTCTGAATAGGTAAAGGAACTTTCTGTATTTCTGTTGCCAAAGTACTCTATTGTATACCTCTAACCAGTGTCAGTAACATACAAATAATGGAGATAGATATGTAACAGAAATTTTCTGTAACTGTGCAATAGAATATATTAGATTGAAGCATGGCCAAGAAAGTAGAATTCTGAAGAGATTATTATTAGCTATTCCATGGTAAGAGGTCCTGCCATTAAAGCATCACATGGTACTTCCATTACTCTTTTCACAAAAAATGAAAGAATGGAAGATGTGGTGGGTTGGGAACTTCATCACCCAACTTTTGAAATTTACCAAACTAGCTCATATGGCTTGGAAGTAAGATGAGGCTATATTTACAGCAAAGCAAAATTTACAAGCATATGTACACGATGTATTTACAAGTATCTACAAATTAGAAATAATACAGAAATCCAAACTCCCTCCCAACAAAGGAAACAACCAGCAAAGCTTACGTTGTGATAGCCCGGGTTAGAGGAGAGATGATAGAGTGGAGTGAAGAGGAAGTGCATAGGTCCAGCGTCCCAGGCCTGAGTGGGGCAAACTATTGACATTTTAACTTCTTATCCCTCTCAGCAAATCAATGAATGATACAGACTCCATCATTATTTTCTTTTCTCACCAATGATCTAATTTCTCTCATGAAAATACTCCTATTAGTCTCAAACCAACACAGAAGGAAAACTTGACCCTAATTCAGTGTTTAAAAAAAAAAAAAGTATTTAAAAATAAACCACATGAAATCTGGTTTGGTTCCCACAACAGGAAGAAATGTACATCTTCATGGAGTACTGCGATGAGGGCACTCTGGAGGAGGTATCAAAACTGGGCCTTCAAGAGCATGTCATTAGGCTCTACTCAAAGCAAATCACAGTTGCTATCAATGTACTACATGAACATGGTATTGTTCATCGAGACATTAAAGGTAACGTTAGCCGTAAAAGGTAATGTTGTTGTTTCAGTGTTGTAGATGAAGGTGGGAGGGAGCGGGGGACGTATTTTCAGATTTAGCACACACTCTCTGTACAGCCATTAAGTGTATAAAGCCTTCCACTCATTTTTCAATTTACAAGTTGTTTGGCTAGTGACGTCCTCCTTTTTAAAGGGTGAACATAATAAATGTTCACAGCTGGCATTGCAAACTCATACATTTTGCCCATGATTCATACAGTTTCTCTAGAGGTTGTTAAAATTGTTGGGGCTTCAATCAAACTCAAATTTTGGTCTTTTTAGTTCTAGTACTACTGTAGTGAGTTCTGTAATGTTCGTTTTCTTCTCATCTGTGCAAGAAATGGTGTTTTCCGGGAGCTGACAAGCAGCATACAGTGTTAGAGTTGTTCATCAGAACTTTTCCTTACTATTCCCGTTTTCCAGAAGAGTTCTAGGATGTCAGGCAAATGGTTGATTAAACATAACAATAAAAGCCACGTAAGGAGAAGTTAAAAGGATATGGTAAAATTACTTGCCTAGTGTTTGGGGGTTTTGCCATACATTTATCTACTCATGCCTGGCTCTCAGCTTTTGCTTGCAGAGTGAGCAGATTGAAACTACAGTAATTGCAGGGGGATTGGATTTGGCATTTGCTTAAGGCACACAATGTCAGTCTACATTTCACATTCATTTTTCTTTTTCTGCGCCTTCCAGAGCATCCTCCATGTTGAGTTATCTTGATTTTGTTAGTCTGGCATATTTTGCTCACCTATGGCAGAAACTTTACAAATGGTAGGGGAAGCAATGCAGACAATATGCCCTGTGAATGCTCATTTTGTGACAAGGCAGTGCAACCCAACGATGCTGGGTTTCTATGTCCCTCTTGCTCACAGGGTTTTGAATCACCGCAGCAGTGTAGGAGGTTCCGAGTTGCTCTTGGTCCTTTGGCCTCGTGCTTCTCATTTGGGAAAAGAACTATCTACGATCCAGAGGCCTCCCACCCAGGTAGGCCACTCCTGAGTCAGTTTTGGCTTTTTTTCCTAGAAAACACTTTCCCTGACTCCCACTCCCCAGCAATCTTGCCTTTTCTGGTTCTCCTTCCTGACCAAAGGTTGCTCTGCAGTTGTGGATTTCCCTCCATGCTTTTCACAGTGCCCTCCTTTGCCCTTTACTTGACCATTCCATATCCAGGCTCTGCTTAGATGAGTTAAACTCTCCTGGAAGCTTATTATGATCAAAATCCAAGGCTGGCTAACAGGGATTTCTTTGTACTGCTCTGTCATTGGTTTCTGGATATGTTTCCAAATAGTTCTTCCTCTCATCAGCAAAATGCAGTGAAGTGAGAAAAACTGTTTAGCAGAACTGTAATGCTATGTTTTCTGAGGGCATTTCTGCTGCAACAGATTCCTCATACCAAATGTTGGGGTTTTCCTTGAGAATAGCAGCAGCAGCAGCAGCAGAGGGTCACTGCAGACCCATCTGTGTATAGACCTTCCCAAAACTTAATGACAGAATATGAAGGCACACCACAGAGAGTAATTTTTATGAAGGTTAACTGATGTTACATTGGAAGCCTCTTGCTTTCTGTCTCCTTTTAAGCTAAGATTGCATCCACAAATTTTCAGGCTAACAACTGTTAAGAAAACTCTGGGTTTACCTCTAGCTCTTACATAGTCAGCTACTCCTATTTTTCTGCTAGGAAAGAATGATCAGATACCATTCACACTGCTAGAATTGCTTTGCTGTGAAAATCTCACTCTCAGATCACATTCTCATGGCCAGTTTTCTGGACATTACTGTAGATCTGTTTCTTTCAGCAACTGATAACCAGTTCTTAGAGAAATTGTTTATACATGTCCTGCAGCTGGTGCAGGTACCTTGTCCACTAGTAGTTTGCTGTCCTTCACATGAAGCAAGACACAACTGCCTTGAATCCTTTTTCAACCTGTGGCTGCAAGAGCAAACTGAAGGTAGTTGTGGCTGGTTGTTAGACTTGCTCCACTGTTTTGGTTAGTGCATCAGTGTGTAGTTGGTTTACTATGCAGCAGCTGATTAAGGCTTTTGGAGTAACTTTTTTTTTTTTCAGATCTCTGTCCTGGGCATTAAATTTTAACCCTTATGGCTAAGCCCAGATTCCTCAGTTATAATTAACTTCACTTTTTGCAGGGAAGCTCTGTGCTCAATGATTGAGAATAATGGAATATTGAATGTTGAAGGGACTCGAGAGTCTCTGGACATCTCTGTCTGAGCCCTCTGTTTAAAACAGTGTCAACTTCAGTGTCAGACAGCTCAGGATTTTGTTCAGTTGAGTTACTCTGGGGATGGAGATGCCCTTTCTCTGGGCCCCTGTGCTAGTGACTGACCTATCTACATTGTGAAGAACTTTTTGCAGAGGTTGCCATTTGTGTCCATTGCCCAATATCCTTTCACCGTGTACCTTTGAGGAAAAAGCATGTTTCCATCTTCTTGATATCCTTCCATTAAATAGCTGAAAGCATCAATAAATTCATACACACACTCCTACACTCTTCGCTTCTTCAAGCTAAGTAAACCTATCTCTTGGCCTCTCCTTGTACACAGTGTGCACCTGCCCTCTCATCATCTTGATGGCCTTCAGCTGAGTTTTCTTCAATGTGTCAATGTTGGTCTTGTGACAGGAAACCCCAAAATGAGGTATAGCTTTCTAAGTGTAGTCTTACAAATGCTGAACTGACAAGAATTGATCACTGAGGTCATACTTGGTGCTTTCTTTCTGGGAGAGAAAGGCATAATCTTGCAAAGTGCTTGGATTGTGTTTTCAGAATGAATGCAGAAAATGAAGGGGTTGTATCTGAAGCTTCAGTAAATCAGAAACATGTGAATGACACACTCGCAACCAGGAAGTCCTCATCCAAATGTTACTTCTTTGTTGTTAGCTTTCTCAAAATTTCTACTGTTTCTACCTCTATGTCTTCATGATGAGCCCAGAGGAAGTAAGGCCATTCAACATGAGACAGAAGACTGTTCAACAGAAGACTATGGATGTGTCATACTTTCTAAAGCAAGGAGATACTAAAGATGATTTTTTTCTTATCAAAGGTAGCATTTGGCCTACTTGTTTGACTACTTCACTGCTTAAGGACTGGTTGAAGAGTGTCTATGAGTTGCCCCTCTGTGTGGAATTATGCCACTGTCTTTAGTGAGACTTTTACTACTGTTCCTTGAACTCATAACATTTACACGAGTACCTTTGGAACACCACACTACTGCAGTGTTCACTATGCTTAATCAGGGCATGAAACTTCACTTCAGGTGCACTGATCGTAGCTATTGCTATGACCTGGCTTTTGATGTTGGCTCTTTGCGGTCTGCTTAGAGGATCTTGTGGTAAAATGGCAGTAGAGCTACCTCTTTCCTTGGCCAAGTACATCCAATGAAGATGCATTTGAGAGTGTACGTAGATGAGGAGAGAAGGAACAGACAGATGTGTATGCCTTTTTGATGTTTTAAATCATGGTCTTCAGTTTTATTTTGCTTGCTACCCATGCAGATATGGTAGGAATTTTGTTACGTTCCCAGCAGCAAAGGGAAAAAAAAAGCATCGAGCACCCTCAGAGTACTGCCCTTGTGTCTCCAGTTTTCTCAAGGACCTGCTGAATTCTGTGAAGGTTCCATCTAAGAAGACCCTTTTTAAAGGCTAGAGTTCCTAGAGCTTGGTCCTGGTATGTGAAACAAAGGTTCTGCAGCAGACAGTGCATCAGTGGAAGCCTTATTCAGCTGAAAATGTCAGCAGCACAAGTCTCTAAGTTTTGGCTCTTTGTGGCGAAATTTTGGTTTGTTGCTTTGTTTCATTTGACAGTTTCAGGTGCTTTCAGGAGAACGGCTTACAGAAGCTTTCAGTAACATTTATGCATTGCCCATATTGAGTGTCCCATTGAACTGCTGCTTTGTACTGCTTCAGTGTGTTTCTGTATTCCTGCTCATTCAAGGAGCTGAAAGTCTAATCAACCCCATTACATGTGTCTGTGATTGCAGGGTGACTCTAGACACAAACATGCCCCTATGAAGGGAAACTGCAGAACCTAGCCAGAGAATTCTGACCTTGAATATGTGCAGGCACGTGAATCAAAGACCTATTGGCACAATATGCAGAAGAATTGTATTCACTGAAAGTTCATTCTTCTTTCAGAACTTGTAAAGGGCTTGCAGTAATTGAGGATTGGAATCTATTTCTGTTAATAATTCATCTCCTCTTTTTTTATAGTGCAGTTATGTGCAGCGTCTCTTGGACTGAATAAATCCTGCTTTAGTTATCAAGCATTCTTGTAGTAGGTAGCGAAACACTTGAGAAATGGGCAGAGTTTTGGCATCATTGTCCTGCACTGCCTTTTTCTGACTTGAGCTTTTTGAGGATTCTTTTTAATTTTCTTTAATATCTTGGGGATGTCTGGCCACACTAGCTAGAAAAACTCTTTAGGGGAACACAGTACAGAGGAGGAGCAACCACGAATTCCTGCACTGAGCAGTGTTCCAGGTGGAACAGAAGTGAGAACCTTTTGAAGGTTGTATTCAGATAAGCCATTTTGGGAAGAATTTTGTGTGTGTCATGGAGAAATGCTATGTGTAACAAAGTCCCCAGCATTTGCCTACTCCTAGAGGAGGCAGGGAATTTTGTTCTTTCCAAACCATTCATCTTTCCTCAAGAGACCACAGCTGAAGCTGTATTTCTGCCAGGTGACTTACAACCAACCTACTTGTGATTTCATTGCAATACTTGCAGAACCCAGGTTTTGGCTTGAGGTGTAGTGAGTTCCTTCTGTTCTGCCTGATTTCCGTTAGGTGCCAAACGTGTTTTGGCAGGATGTCGAATAAAAGAAAACCACTGGTTATCAAAACCACTTGGCTTATTTTGCAGTGTAGTGCACAGAGCAAGTCACTTGAAGCCAACTGTACACTTCCTTTGGAGATTTTCAGCTATGCTAGGGAAACTGTTTCTAGTCTATGCTGGCAGCATAGCCAGCTATTATAACTGTATCCCTCATCCAGAAATTCTTCTGGAAGTAGAACACAGTAGGAATGGACATTTGGAAGCATGTATAATAAGACCTTACAAGCTGCATTTTACAAGTTGGCCATGCTGACAGACCTGTGTGGTATCACCTGTCTTGATTCAGCAAATCTGAACAGATGGCTAGTGGGAGGTACACAGCAGTGGCCTCTGCCAGAACTCCTTAGGAATGAGTTTTTTTGCAGAGCAGCACTTTCAAAGATAAACACTGGCATTCTTAATTCCTGGAGAAGCACTTTCTCAAGACGTATGAAAAGGTGATGAGTTCACCTGCTGTACTGCCTGTGTTTTGAACACTCCCTTGTTGTCAGCTTCCAGTATGCTTAGTGTGTGTTAACACAAACTCACAAAAAATCCCATTGGTTAATAGTAATGTGCCCTTTGGGGAACATCTCTAATACTGCCACATTCTAGGTAAAGATGTAAGTGCAATTGCAGCTGTTACCTACTGTGTAACTTTTAAGAGTATATTGAGAGGCACTCACTTCTCAATTCAGCACTTGTTTAACAACTGTTACTGGTTTTTGTTATGTTTCCTAGGAGCCAACATCTTTCTTACCTCATCTGGACTGATTAAACTAGGAGACTTTGGCTGCTCAGTGAAACTGAAGAACAACACACAGACAATGCCTGGAGAAGTTAACAGTACTCTGGGGACTGCAGGTAAGGAAGTGTGTGCTAGCCAGATACTTGTCTAGTTACCGTAAAATAAGATACCTCTGCTGAAAATTTGGGCAGAAGTACAATGATGTGTTTCAGGGAACCTTGATGTTTTTTCCTTAACGAATTAAATGTGCTTTACATCCAGAAACCAAAACAATCGGTGAGAAAGAAAATTGTATTTGGTAACTGTAAAGATGCTGGAGCTTGTGTTTCCTGGGCTTCTATCTTTCTCTGAAGCCTTATTGAAACAACTTAATCTAATTAAAAAACCTAAAATAACTGAAAGCATGTAGTGCAGCAGCATTTTCGCTGTCACTTTTCAAACTGAAAGACAGTTGCGCTGCAGGAATATGGAAGAATAAGAAATCAGCAAATGGCAAAACTTCCCAAGGAAAGCTGGGTGGGAGTTCATTACAGATGTATGAAATAAGTTGGGTTTGCTCATTTCATGTCTACTGCTCCTTCCTCTGTATAAACTGATGACTTCCTACGTGTTGTTTCAAAGCATACATGGCTCCAGAAGTAATTACTAGAGCTAAAGGAGAAGGGCATGGGCGTGCAGCAGACATTTGGAGCCTGGGCTGTGTCGTTATCGAGATGGTCACTGGCAAGGTAGGAAAGCTTCATGTACTGAACAAATGGAAAGTGTTTGTTTTTAGCAGTTTCTCTGCAAGTTCTGGTCCCACTCAAAGCAATTTGTCACACTTAAGTCTGCAAGCACTGGGGTGGTTTTTAATTTCTTGGAGTACAGAAATGTGTGTTGTATTGGATAGCAAGTTAATCACTAAGCCTTGCACTTAGCAATGCTGTTACCTGTTGCAGAGACCATGGCACGAATATGAGCACAACTTCCAGATCATGTATAAAGTGGGGATGGGTCATAAACCTCCAATACCTGACAAAGTGAGCCCAGAAGGAAAAGACTTCCTTTGCCACTGCCTGGAAAGTGACCCAAAGATGAGGTGGACGGCCAGCCAGCTCCTCGATCATCCTTTTGTCAAGGTTTGTCTCACAGCTTTGGCTACAAAGACAGTCAATGGGAACTAGAGACAGGTTTTAGTTGACTTCATCATTTGCAGTTATGCCACAGGGCTTTGTGTCATGGTGGGATGCTGGTACCGAGTTGATGCCGTTCAGAAAACGTTTGGGGAACTTTTCAGAAGCACATGTGGTGTTGCTAGTAAACACTGGACTAAGAACCTGGTGTGTACCATGCAATAAACTTCCACTGCAGTTTTGAGCTGCACTGTCTTTATGGTAAAAAGACTTAGCAGACTTCACTTCAGTGGTAGATCAAAGGCTCTGAGCATAAAACCTTAGTGAGTACATAGGCACAGACAGCTGTAGCATGCAGCTAAGGGTCCCCTCCATAAAAAGTGAAACAATCATATGCATGAGGACTCTACCATATTTCAGTGCAAGGGTCTACTTCTCTTTTAATTTCCTACTTCAGGTTAAATTCCTACTGAATATTTACCTGGCAATTGGCATAATTAGCTGAATTTCTTGCAGAAAGTTTGGTTTGATTCTTTGTCTAAGAACAGGCACATATTCACAGCTACAAATTCAGGTGCATGAGTAAACTTCTTTTTGAAGAAGTGCAGTATGTTACTGAATTCTGTTCTGTTTTCCAGCATGAAGTTGTTCACTTGGGTGTTCTGGCTCAGTAACTTATCATATCCATCCTTGTCATCAATGCAACTGTAGCCAGATCCCATCCATCACAGGGGCAGAATGCTTCTTTAGGCATATACGAGTTGCAAGGTGACAGTGGAAACATCAGTGTTCACATGTGAATGTAATTTGTCACTTACATAACAAGGGAGAAAGAAGAAAGCTTCAAAGATGTTCTATGAAGGTGCTAAAGAAATTGATCTGTTGTCATCTTCTCACTGCAGTAGGGAGATAACTGCATTAATTGCCTGTTGTCCCCTTTTCAGGTTTGCACAGATGAAGAATGAAGTTGTTTGGTCTCTGGCATGTTTTATTCTGGCAAAGTATCTTCTAATCACTACTGTATGTAATATTTACATAAAGACTGTGCTGAGAAACAGTATGAAAGTTGATCTTACGAAGACTGCACGAGTGACAGGTGTCACTTCCTCTGCTGCTCCTATATGTTTTACTTGGCACAAGTTGCTCATGTGACAGTGTCCACAAGTTTGGAAGAAGCTGCATGTTTCAGTGAAAGTGCCATTACTACTGTATATGGACCATACCTTTTTTTGTTCTTTCTCCCGTTTCTCATTTGATTGAGAACTGTAATGTTAATATGTAGTATTTCTGAACTTTTTAGGTTCAGAAAAATGCTGTAGTGTTATCGGGCTTTATGGACCTTGTTTTTTAATCTGTTTGTTGAGTGCACTGACTGTGAACTTTTACTGGGTTTTTTGTTTATTTGTTTTTGGCAAGCTTCAGATTTGTTATGCACAAGGCTGATTAATGAGATTTAAAAAAAAAAAAGTTTTTTCTCAATAAATGGTTTATTTTAGGAGTTGTTGGTGAAGGGGTTTTCTTCTGAAAATACATATGTGAGGTTGTGTCATATCTTACATTTTTTTTTCAGCACTTGTTTGAGACTGCTAAACTAACCTAATGGGAATGAGCTTCTCTTACATTGCAGTAGTCAACGTTTTGTCAAGTTCAGGAGGATGTGCCACGTGAGATGCTTCTTACACAAGCAATAACAAAACTAGAGTCCCCTCTTCATCCTCTCCGGAGGAAGTAAGTTGATGTGCAGCTCCTGACACTGCCTGTTATATAAAGTAATGGCCTGAAGTAACTTCCTTCTTGAACATGAGCACTGTGAACAGGCTACAGTGCTGTGGTCTGCATGGCATTTCTGTGGTCAGGAGGAGAATCAGTTAAGATTATTCTAGTCTTCTGTTTAGCAAAACAAAGAACTTACCGTTGGCTTTCTAAAACTGATTTCTGGTCTTGGATTTCCTCACCATCCCCCAATTGTCATTAGTCTCAGAAAATGGAGAGAAGTTGGAAGTGGTTAGCAATCAGAAGCAGCATTCTACAACACTTGATCTACTTAATTATTGCCGTTGCAAAAGATGAAATGAAAATGTCACATGTAAGCATCAGTACAAGTTTACATGTTCCAGTTCCAGATGTTGACCTTAAAATGGGTAACTTATAAAGCAGAGAACTTGCATTTCACATTTAGCTTTCTTCTGAAGTCCTGTCTGTCCTCTTAATCCACAAATCCTTGGTTTGATGCAGGTGTGAGTAGCTTTTAGCAGCTGTTGCAAAGGTTTCATGAAATCTGATATATAAATCTGCAAAAGTACAAGACTAACTTTTTAGGTCACCAGTGCAGTGTCTCTCTCTAGGCTCTCAAAAAATACAATACTGAATTTCAACAAAGCCTTTCTCTTCTCTTCAGTTCTCTATTTTCAAATATGATAGGAGGGGAAGTACATTTTCACCCCCACCAACTGTCTATGAGGTAAAAGCACTCCCATCACAGGCCTGCTGTGCACTTCACTTTGTGTTGTATCAGAAGTAGCCAAGTAGTTTGTGTCCTTATTTGCTTTGTTGCAGGTGTCGCAAACAAGAACTGTGAACAGCTTGTAGGAGTCAAGATAAAGGTGAGAAATAAACCAGTTACTTGTTCATTGTTACCAACCAAAACAAAACTCATTCACTGCACATCAGCTTTTTATACTTTTATTTTTGTATAAAGAAATGTTAAGACTACTTTCGTTAAGGCAGTTGTGAAATATACAGTTACTTGTGGGGACAAGTGGCGAACACTGCTTCCTTAATGACATATGTCATTCTTTTAATACAGTGAAATAGACTACTTTAACTTTGGCAAGTACCACTAAGCTTTCTGTTTGCCAGTGAATGGTGGAAGGGCCCAGTGGTGCAGTCCTGGTATGCTGGGACTTACAGAAGTGCTTATGAGGATGAATCCAGGAGTGGCATGTTTGGCCCTCAACCTGTTCTACAGGTTGGTCCCAGGGAAATGGATATGAAATAGTCTAAATACTCTTTTAGAAGCATTTACGTGTTTGGTATTTTCCTCTGGGAGAAGTGGTGCTGCATGCAGTTGGAGAAGAAAGGACTAAGAGTCATAAGGAATGTTAAGTGTTTCTCTACCAGCATGTTAAAGCTGTAGCTCTTGAAAAAGTCTCTCACAACATGAGTGTGTATCTGTTGTTCAGAACCACTCACTCTGGCATAGAGAGTTTGTTCTTCCAGCCTGAGAAAAGTCCATGGGTATATGCCAGGTAAGGTTTACAGTAAAATGCTAGCTTGGAGAAATCTCTGCTCTCTGTTCTGCTCCCACTCATTTTCAGTTCTTGTCTACAGAGTCTTCAGGTCTGGCTCATTAACATGCCTGATGCATTACTGCAAGGTAGTTGGACCTTCAGACACTATTACAAGTTACAACACTCAAGTTTTAACTGTTAAGATTTTTAGTAAGTAGTAGGGCAGGGCCTGGGCATTATTCAAAGGATAGCTTTATAACCATGGCAGTATTTTCTGATCTCATCTGATTTCAGGCTCTATTTCATCTGTTGAAAAACTCTACACTAAAGCCCATGTTTATGTTCATGACATCATACAACCTATTCCAGAAAGCTTCAAAACATAGAGAATGCCTGTGTACACAAGACAGGTGGGGAAACAAGCCCCAAAAATGAGTTAGTCACGCTTTCTTCACGTTGTGTATTTTACTGCCTCCACTCTTGAAAAACTTTACTCACTGCACCACGCTAAAAGCACTTCTCTGCCTGCTCATTAGCTGCTGTGTGTTAGAAAAGACTGCATTCTAAATGATCTGCTGCCCTGGACAGCAAATGCATGCTCACAGAACGATTCATACTCTATTATGCTGGCCCCTGTTTCTTCTGGCCTCAGCTTTATTACAGGAAAAATGTTTGGGGTTTTTTTTTCCATGCCAGCTGCTAGAACAGACTGCTCCAGACACACACTGGCTGTTTATTCCTGTCAGGGTTCAGTCCTGTGCACAGTGGAAATGTACCATCATTGAAAGTGCCAGTCATCATCCCCACTGATCAGCACTGATAGCTGTAGATTTTAAAAGCCCAGGGTTTTTTTAGTCATAATTGGTGGCAGGTGGAAGTCCTTTTTTTAATTACAAAAGCTCTTTTTAGTAACTTAAAAACCCTTAACTACTGAGTTTAAACTCAAGAGACTACCCTGGAATCAGTACCAGGGATATCAGAGCAACACACTTTTCCCAGGGAACTTGATTGTAGTTTTACAAGGCTGTCAAAGCAAGTCCAGACAGCATACCACTGTCCTAGGGCTCTCTCTCCTCCCCAAAACAAAAGCAGAGGATAATTTAATGATTACCTCAAGTTGACTGTTAGGAGCCACCATGTCAATGAATTTCATCAGAAAAAAGACAGACAAGCAGATTAACTGGTATCAGAGCAGTATGGGTGTGGGGCATAACTTTTAATGCATGCTTTGCATTACTCAGCTGTTTTGTTTCCACCATTGTTACGAGGGCCTAGAATTTTAACCAGTGATTGAAGCTCAAAGGAATTGTATCACCTCAGTTTTTCCAAACTATAAATGGTATTTACTCTCAAAATAATTACAGCTTTCAGCTACCCTTCTGATGTACTGCCTGGGGAAAGATGTGGCAGCGGGTAATGTAGCCCTGCTCTGGCCACAAGGCCAAATTCCACTCCAGGTTAACCTGCTGCAATGCTCCACTCTTAAAACTTCAGCCTGACCCCAGCTAAGGGCATACGTTGTTAAAGGGCTCATGTGCACACCGTGGGAACATTGAAGATAAGAAAACTCCACTGCAGTTGTGCCAGTTTGCTAGAGCTGCTTCAGTGCACTACTGGTATAACCAAGCAGAGCATCTTTTAAAGCACTGACACAATTGTTAAATTGTTCATACGTAATCTACAGAATTATCAACTCTAATAATCTTGTAACAATCTTCTGACATTTATCTGTTCCTTTGAGCAAGTTAAGAAAGATAAAGCCTGCACCTCCACTTTGTTTCCAAGGGCTGGAAAAACTGGAGGAAGCAAGCACACTGGAACTGATTTTTTTTTTCTCCAAAACCTTACTTAAGACGCTTTATAGGAAAATAAACCAACCACCCAAAGCAAAACCTCTTGTGGAGAGTATACAAAGGAGTGCATCTTTCAAGCACATTATCGAGCCCACATCCCCAGAGAAAAATAGCAGGGCACAAATTCAGATATGCATGGCAATTGCTCATCCCACCCTTCTTCCAATCTCACCTGAAGGACCATGATACGCACTTAAGTTTTGAGAAGTTGCATTTGTTCCCTTTGGATTGAAGCAGTCTCTGAAGATAACTACTTTTGTTTCTGCTTGTTGTCATGGTTGCCATACGTGGAGCCCTTATTAATTTCTGTAACACCTATCATCCATCTGACACCAACAGAAGCTGCAAAATAAATAAAAATTAAAAGCTGCTTACAGAGACTTAAATTCTGTACAGATGTAGCATTTTGAAAGAGACAGCAGCACAGCATAAAATGTAAGTGCCCATACTTGACCATTGATGAAAGTTGCATTCCTGTATCAACTACTTGTCTCACAGGATTTCATTAACGAAGGTCCTAGGCTACTGGCTTAGGCTAGGCAGCCTCTCTCACTAGCAGGGAAGGGGCTACATGAACCACCGTGAGGGGAGGTATGACATGCTCAGCCTTGTTAAACCTTAGACAAGGCTAGCTGTAAAATGAGTGTGCTTTGGGGCCACTGGTGTTGCCTGGTTCCTGGAACTGACAAACTGATTGGGTGTTTTTTTTCACTTGTAGTACCTGAAGTGACTGTTTAAGTTACATGAAACTTAGCCTAAGCCCTTCCATCCCTCACAGTTTTGTTTTTTTATGCAAAGGGACCTAGCTGCCCAAAATCTGGTAATCCACAAACACGCATTGTTAAAAAAAAAAACAACTTAAAAAAAACCCAAACCAAAAAAACCCACAAACCCCAAACACCCACCAGACCCAACAACAAGAACAAAAACACCTCAAGAAAGCAAATCTTCCCCTAGGCCTCCAATTCCCAGTTTCTTCCTGACTAATAGTGAAAAAGCCTAGTCCTGTGAGGTGCTCAAAATATCACATTCCTATTGGTCTTCACCTCTCTAAGAAAAAAAGAAAAGTCATGTCTGACATTTAAATGGCCATGAGCTAGGGACAAAAAGAGGAAGATCCAACACACAGCCTGCAGTCTGGGATCTGAACTTAATATCATGAAATAATTTAAGAATTTTACCAGAAGTGGTAGAATCAACGTCTGGTGATGGACACAGCATAAATAAGAGCAGCTGTTACAGCAACCACACAACACATTCAGAATTTTATCCAGTTTGAAGAATAACACTTCTTGGACATCAAAAAATCCCCAATTCAGATTTTTTTTCCCCCTCCTTTGCTCCTTGGCAGGAGCTGCCATTGGCCTGTCCTCATTTCACCCTGCAGCCCTCAGCATCCTGGAGAAGGCAGGGGGCAAGGAGAAGGGACTGCTCATGTTTGGCAGGCTTGTGTGTATAAGTGCGTGCCAGGCTGCTTCAGTGGTTACACCCTGCACTGGTGGCCTCATCTCCACACTTTCCGGAACCCATACTGTAGTGATACCATCATATGTAAGGACTTTTAATTCTGTTGTTTTAAAATACTGCTTAACTGCTGTTGGCAGCTCTATAATAAAACACTTCTAGAGCATGAAGGTCATCCTTTTCAACATGCATTACCAAAACGTGAAAGGCAGTGCTGAGTTCTTTGGAGCCAAATAAGATTTGAGAAGCCGAAAGAGGGGGAAAAGCTGCTCACAAATACTGACATCTGAGAACTGCTTTAACACCAAAATAGCAGCCTCTAAATAGTGCTTGTGAGATAAGTAAATCTTGCTACATGTCCAATGAAACTAAAGCCAGTTTTCAAAAGAGACTTGTCTCTCAAACTGCTTGAGCATTTATCCTCTGAAGCAGGGACTGCCTTGTGTTGGGTTCAGGTAGTGTCACAAAGGGCTCCTATTCACAGGCCAGTAGTTAGATATTAGCACAACGTGATGCTTATCCTGAGTACAAATAGCTTAACTGCTGCACAGCAAAGCAAGAGGATGGCTCAGCAATCTCAGTATAAAGAGGAGACATCGTTAATTTAGGGCTGAAAGCATTTGAGCTGAACCAGCAGATCTATATTTATCTACATTGGTTATTCATCCCTTGGATCTGGATTCCTTAGAGAGTTAAGAGTCTGAGGAATTGCAGTGCTGCTTTCACACCAGTTTGACCACCTCAGGCCACTTCTCTTATGGCTCCTTCCCACCTGAACAGTTACTTAAAA
Source organism: Eubucco bourcierii (assembly GCA_013396675.1). Taxonomy (NCBI): domain Eukaryota; kingdom Metazoa; phylum Chordata; class Aves; order Piciformes; family Ramphastidae; genus Eubucco; species Eubucco bourcierii. Next base: position 208,782 of record VWZE01014138.1, read on the forward strand.
GCCATTAAGTGTTTTACTGGAGAGTACAATTAGCAGAGACTGCAAAAGGCAACTGATTCTCTGGAAAACAAAGCAGAGGGTACCAGGTAAAAGCACCTAGTTCTGCTCTTTCCCAACATGGAAGGCTTATGCGTCTGTTGTGCTATCTGCATCTATGCTAACATTAATCTGGTACCAAAATCTGCCCTTAAGAAGGGCACTGTGCTTAAAATAGGCTATTAGAGACTGCAATAAGCTTCCTGATTGTGGAACATCAGGTGAAATGTGAAATTGCCATATAAAAAAATAACATCCCAAATTCTGTCTGTGTGAACAGAGTGAAATGGGGTGGGGGGCAGGAGGGCATTACTTACGCCTTCCTACAGGTGAAAAAAGTCTGCTTCTAAGTCATAGTTGCTGCTCCATAAGAAATTCTTATGCATTTTACATGAAATATTACCATGGTAAAAAGCATCAACCAGTTCTTCAGGTGAGGACAAGGGCACAGCTGTTGCCCTCCCTTGCCCTCTACTTTCCCTACTTTAATGTATCAGCTATTACACTGGACCGTATCCTTGTTCTTGTTTTCCTTCCCGGGGACCAAAGCATCGTGAAACAAATTTCCTGTCTGCATGCAAACACACAAATTCTTCCTTCTCCAGTTATCATTAGAAGTTTCCAGAGTACCTTGCACTGAGTTTGATTTGGTGGGCGCTTTCTGAATAAGAGTACTGTGTGCCTACCATATTCATTTCTTCACAGATTAGTTAATTCATCTTGATCAGACCAGCATGGGACCTGCTCAAGAATCAGACTTCTGACAATGCAAAGAAATACTATGTATTAGCAACAATTTCCTAGGTAGAAAACAAAGATTCACTTCTAGATGCCCTGCTGAAACAAGAAAATGCTCTGTATTTTCCTCTCTGTTGCTGTTTGGACATGGCTTTTAAAGTGAACTTCAGTATCTCGGTACCAAAGTTGACTCAGAGCCAGAAGGACTGAAGTCTACTGCTTTTTCAAAGGGTGTTTATAATATACACAGGCCTTAAGATGATGAAACATAAATGCATGTGACTGTCAGTGTGGCCATAGGAAATATTTGCTTTAAAAAGGTATGGCTTATTCTGGAAGAGAACTTATTTTACAAATAGGCACCCAACGTGCCAAAAAAGCACAGACACCCAGATATGACATAATTTGCCAAGCAGACCTGGTTCCTGCTTCCTTGAAAAACACTAAATGAGATTTCTCCTCTTTCTCCTCTTAAATAACACACTAGTTTAAAACCAAAACAGAGCAGTTCAGGACTACCACAGGAACTGTAGCAATAATCTGTGATGGCCTATGTCCTGTGCTACAGGACATCAGTGTAGATGGCTACACTGATTTAAGGTTGTCCTTAAATCACAACCTCATGGATTTCCAGTGGATAACATAAAAAACTGACTGGATGACAAATTTCTCAACACAATAAATTATCCTTGACAATGTCTTACAAGCATTCAAAGTACAAACCAGTAACACACTACACACAAAAAAACCTTTTGCAGGAGAGCTACTGGAAAGTTATTTTCTACAGAAACAGAAAATTTTGTATGTGGCTAATAATATACAAAAATAACCCCCCCCAAGATGTGAACACAGTATCAGATGATCTGTTTAATTCACAAATCTTCTTTATATTAGTAAGCCTCAATAAATAATAGCTGACAGTTACCCTCTAAGCAATCTTTCTGTTTCAGAAAACTTACCCATTACAATGACAAATGCAAAACTAGCCAGTGTCAGGGACGATCCACTGTTGATCATGTTGATGAGAAGCTTGAATAAAGGATATAGCAGCAGTAAGGCCCAGAAAAGCCAGTTCAAAAGTGTCCATGGCCGTCGGGGTGGTACTATAGGGACTTCTGGGTAGGTTCCTGTTTGGTAGTATTCTTCCTGGAATGCATCCTAGTAGAACAAAGGAGGGCAACAAGTAAATCTCCATCTGCCAACATAACTAGCCGTTTGTTACTTTGATGTTCCTCTTTCTTAGGGGTGGGGAGGGGGAGATCAAAGACTAGTCATGGCTGAAAAGTTTCTACTTTGAAGTCAGGTAAAAAAGGAGAGAGGGAAAGAAAAAAAAAAAAAATGCAGCAAGCGTACATTGATGTGCACATCCAAGCCTGGAAAACGGCATGCCTAGAGAGTCAAGCAAGAAGGGCGAGGGGGTGTACGCTCCTGCAGCAATGCAGGTATCACTGTTGAAACTCCCACAAAAGCCACAGCCACCAGTTACTGCTAAGCTAGAGAAAGATTTGGACTGTATGTTCTGTAGCAGATCCTGTGTTCCTTAATGTTTCCTTCAACCACTGTTGTAAAACAGCAGCCACAACCCTGTCAGGAAAGGTAAGCAGACACCTTGTCCCATACTCCAAAGAACACCACCTCCTCCTGTCTGCTTTGTTCGAGGGAAGCAGTTTTGTTCATCTGCTTTCCATGAAACTATGGAAAGAACCTTGAGTGCTGAATCTCTCTGTTCAGCACAAAAACAGTTTTGACTAAGGCACTCTCCAGTATAATATGAGGAAGATAATGGAGTGAGGTTTGGTTTTGTGTTTTGTTTTTTTTTGCTGTTGTTTTTTTATTTTTTGTCATGTGGTGTGTTTTAAAGCACATAAAGCACAGAAGATGTACAGAATACAGTACCTTTCTCTAGAGCCTGAATGTGTGAGTGGCATTACCTTTAGCAATGTGATCAACCCATGAAATCAGATTGGATGAGAAAGAACCATTCCTCATGGTTCAAAAGCTGAATATTAATCTCTGTTATCACAGAAAACTGGTTTATTAATGAAGTCAGCATTAGACTGACATAAAAAGGAACCTACATTTAGTCAGAATGAAGTACTGAATTTCTTCAAAGAATGGAATGCTTCATGAGAGTTTCCAAAAATTCTGGCAAAGCCAAGATTGTCTTAATCAGCCACAAGAATATTATGTCTACTGTACTATAATTTTACATTCTTAAACGCCAGCTGACACAGAAAATTCTCTACTTATTTAATAGCAACTTGAGCAATTACAGGCTGCTACCATTTTATCTATTTCAAAAGGAACATTCAGGTTTTAAGAGATTACATAGTAATTAAAGCCTTTCACCCTCTCTATTGAGATTAGAAAAATTAAGCCTGTTTTGTACATGTGAGCTAGATTGTACAAAGATCATTATGGAAAATTAATTATTTGACTTCAACAGATTACACAGCACATGAACTTTTTCTTACAATGCCTTGAGGATTTTGGTTTACAACTGGTTTAACACACGGGAATACTAATAATCAATAAACTGAATTCTACTATATACAATTAGGTTCCTAAAGGCTGATATGACCCAGGAAATTAAAGATTTCTGACTATTACTGGCATCGCCATTAGGGGGCCTACTACGACAGAGAGCAAGACAGAGTTAGCTAAAACAAGGGCAGGAGTATTCTCGTCCTTGGCTCTGCACAGCAAAATTGTTGACCACGTCTCAGCAAGGAGTTTGAGACAGATGGAATAAATATACAACAGGCAAAACAATGTCAATGCTGTCATCTCCACTACGTGTTCCACACCCTAGTGGGGAAAAGCTCTTCAGCTATGATTTCTTACCCTTAAAAACATTCACATTCCTTGCTGAATCTGCCTTCCAAGCTTTTCCAAAGGTCCCCATCAACCACCCATCAACAGCTCAAGTCAGCATTTAAACCCACGATGTACCCCAAAATTTCTCTTGGTCACTTCATCCACATTAAGTTCCTTTCATTCCCCTGCATACAAAGCTTGTTTTCAGTTTGTAATAAATCATATCCACTCAAGTATCCTATTTGGACATAGAAGCATGCTCCCTCTAATGCCTCCACCAAATCTAGGTTACTTCAGACAGTGAGGTGGGTAACGCAGTTGGGGGAAAGCAGGCAACGTCCATTATGTTGTGAGAAGCTAACTGGATCCTTCCTGCTCTCACCAGGGCAGTCAGATTGCAGAGGTGTGTCACCACCCTTTCATGACAAAAATCTATAAACCCCAAATATCCAAAATTATAAGCCTCTGATCCTGAACACCGGAGTTCTGTACTCTTCCCCTCTTCAGTTCTGCTTTGCTAATTCCCTGGGGCATTTCAGCACATATTTTCAGGCCCTGTTTTCTGTACTTCTCTTACATGTGAGAAGTTAGAAGCTTGCTTTCTTTTTGATGGAAATTAAGATTCTCAAGGAGAATTTCTATTTCAGACACTAAGGCTGTAAGGAGGCAAAAAAATGAACACGCAAGAGCTAGCAGAGTTGTGAATATTATACAGTATCTCCTCAGACCAGGCACTAGAATGCTCAACCTGGTCCTTGTTAAAGTCAAAGGGAGTCCTTCTAACAATGGCAATGAAGAAAAAACACACAAAACCCCAAACAAAACCAACCAACCTACAAACTAGAGAACAGAAGGCAGTTTGCAACCTAGATTGCACCTCTGTCTCATCTGGCAGTGGTGGCTTTCTGCAGGGGGACAAAATTTACTGCAGGTGAGGAAGAAGCATGTGGACATGGTGCTTACTGGAAAATGAAGCGGAACAGTGTTTGGTTTAGAACAGCACAGCACCAGTGTTTATATGGCAAGGCCCTGTTCTTTGCATTTGCAGCAGTGAATAAACCAGAAAAGGAAGTCATAAGTAGCAAGAACAAGAGTGCACTACTAAATCCAATGCACTACTGTGTTCCAGATAGAATACACAATTTAGAATAATTTATTGAAGCAAACTAAGCTGCCAGACTTTGTTCCAGCACCTAGTCCAGAATGATCCTCACTATCAATACAGAGTGGGGGATGAGTTCATAGAAAGCAGCTCTGTGGAAAAAGACTTGGGGGTGCTGATGGACGAGAAGCTGGACATGAGCAGACAGTGTGCACTTGCAGCCCAGTCAGCCAATCACATCCTGGGCTGCATCAAAAGATGCATTGCCAGCACATCCAGAGAGCTGATTCTACCACTTTGCTCTGGTGAGACGTCACCTGAAGTACTGCATCCAAGTCTGGAGCCCTCCATATAGGAAGAACATGGACCTAATGGAGTGAGTCCAGAGGAGGGCCATGAAAATGATCAGGGGGTTGGAGCACCTCTGTTACAAAGATATGCTGAGGGAGCTGGGATTGTTCAGCCTGGAGAAGAGGAGGTTCTGGGGAGACCTAACAGATGCCTTCCAGTACCTGAAGGGGGCCTACAAGAAGGATGGAGAGAGACTGTTTACAAAGGCCTGTGGTGATAGAACAAGGGACAATGGCTATAATCTAGAGAAGAGCAGATTTAGATTGGATGTTACGAGCAGTTTCTTTACCATGAGGGTAGTGGAACACTGGAACAGATTGCCGGGGGAGGTAATTGGAGCATGCTGCGGTAGGCCTGAATAGGCCTAAATAGGCTTATACATGTCCTGGCTTACCTAGATATGCTCTCCCCTCTACCCTGCTCTCCCTCCTTCTGCTATGTGGAGAAGCAACTGTGGGAGAGAGGACAAAGGACCTGGAGCCACTGAGTCTAAGGACTCTGGCTTGTTCAGACTTGTTTTACTCCTGTGCTAAAACAAAGTACACATGCTTAGCTTGTGCCTGCCCTGTGCAAGGCCTGTGTTTTTCCCAAATTTGGGTAAAGCAAGTCTATGGTTTCACCTAATATGGTCAAGCTTGGCTAACTGCCATTGTGATTTGCTATTCTGTGTCCAAAGGTGCATTAGATGTGGGCTGTATTGATAAAAAGAGATGAGCAGGTAACACAACGTGCTCTGCTGTTGTATTCATGCCTGCTGTTGCCTGCTGCTATTGCTGTCTGCTCCTGTCAGTATACTGCCTTACTGCCTTATTGCACCTTGCCATGCTATGCTAAGCTATAAGCTAGCTCTGCAACGAAGTAACAAACTCTGATGCTTTGAGTTTGTTTGCCTGGCTACACTGCCTCGAGTTTACCAGGAACAGGCTCCAAATGCCTCCATGTGATTGACCTGCTAAGCCAGCATGATATCTGTACTGAGACTGCACATGGCAAGGCATCCTGCCTGCACCTGAAAGCCTCCTGCCAAGACAGGAAGTCCTGGAGATTCACAGATCATCCAGAGGTATCAGTATCAGGTCAGAGATAGTCTGCTTCCTTTCCCCAGCACCCTGAGAAGCCTGGGAAGAATCAGAAGTCTTACCGGCCGACAAGACAGTAACAGAAAACTCTGCAAGTGTTTGGGTATTATCTGAAGCTGTAGCTAGCCCCGTGAGTCGGGAGATAATTTTGTGAGTAAATACTTAGAGCCTCTTGTAATTCACCATTGCCTTCTGCCATAAGCAGAAAGGAGCTCCTTGAGTCTATCTAGTGGAGAAGCAGTGTATTGACCACAAGGGTTACATTGACCGCAAGAACATTCTCTTCCAGTTAAATTAATGTTTATATCTTTTGCTAGTTATTTCTAGATCCTATGTTATTGTCTGTATAATGTTTCCATGACCGTTGCAGAAGAACCAAATTATTATTAAAAAAAAGTGGTCAGGGTGGCAAGAGTTCTGAATATTGAAAATTAATGAACAATATTAATGTTTGAAAATCATATCTCACATCAATTAATTACCTCTCCATTACATAGCCTCATCCCTGGAGATGTTCAAAGTGAGGCTCAATAGGGCTCTGGGCAATCTGATCTAGTGGAGGATGCTTCTGCTGACCGTAAAGGGTCTAGATGGTACTAGATGACCTTTGGAGGTGCCCTCCAATACAGATCATTCTATGATTCTATGATTCCTTGCATGCCTATGACTCCCACTGATTGGAACGGGAGCGATGCCCATATGCAAAGACTGCACCCCCAACAATTATCTATTATGTTCATAAAAACAAAACCACTAAGAAACAGATTCAGAGAATCTGAAGGATGCATATGCAAGTATTTAAAAAAAAAATAATGTAAAAATCAGTAGGCATCTACAAACACAGTCATTACTATTCTGCCCTGATTATATGTGATTAGGAATCTTAAATGTATGTCTTCTATTGCACACAATGTGAAAGCAATTTATCAGCCTGTCCTATTAATGCTGGATCCATGCCTTGGTAAAAAAAGACAGGGTAAAAACAGGGACAAAGAAAATCTAAAGCAAAGTATACCTCATTTAGTCCATGAATTACTTCTTTTTTCAGGAGATGTCTTTAAAGGGAAGGAGGTCCTTCTACCAACCAGGAGGTAGTTGTGCTTTTTGTATCCTTATAAAACTTTCTGAAGAGGAGTTTTAAAACTACTCTGTCAAGGCTTGCTTAAGTTTTCTTCCTGTTGCTCTTGAAGTACAAAATAAAGGCACTCATGACTGACAGCACAAGACCGCTTTGTATCTGGAGAAACAGAGCACTTATCCCAAAAACCCAGCCAACCCACCCACCCACCCCAAGCTCCCAAAGCAGGACTATTACACACATGCACTGCAAAGGACTACTAGCAGTACAAATAACTGAATGTTAGTGGTTTGTAAGTGCTGTCTAGATGAAAAGCCAACCTTTTCTTGGTACAGTTTGTGGAGCCAGTTAGAACATTCCTGCTCATCTTCTGGAACTTCCTCTAGTGGAATTCGCCTGCCAATGGTAAACAAGAGAAATTGAAGAATATTAAATACTGCAGGTACCATAAAGAGCACTTATATTACACAGATAGATTATCCATCTGGCAGCAGACTCACTAAGTTTTAATTTTTTTCTTTTTTTAATTAATTTGTGTAACAGTTCCCAAATCAGCAAAGCACAGTCTGCTTCTAGAGTCATCTTCAGTTTACAGGTGCATCTGAAATTCAGATATTTAGACTCCTGAAATAGCAATGCATTAGGTTTGATTTCACTAGAGCTATGGTCTAGATAAATGTTTGAATTTTTCTGTTTCCAAACAAAAACTTTGAATTAATTTCTTATTTCACCTAAGAAGTTCAAGGCTGTATTTAATCAGCTAGGCATTATAGAGAAAAAAAAAAACCCTATGCTTGTACCTAGGGTAAAGCACTTTAGTATTTCTCAGCTAATATTTCCAATTCCTATAATTTTTGTTACATGCAGACTGGTTGGCTAATTTCCAGCAAAATGGCTTCTGGAAAACTGTCTCTTGACAAAATTTCCATCACATTACATGGTCAATAATCATGTGACAAAAAAAAAATTCCTCTTGTCATTCTCATTTAGGTATGCTAATTACAATATTTAGTAATTTTACATTTTCCAAGATAGATTATAATTTAATTCATTTCCATTAAGAGCAACATCAAACTGACTTTCTTAAGTACAGGATAGAACATTTTCTCTCAGTCAGGACACTCCTGTTCAGAGCTAATAAGTTAAGAGGTACAACACTACTGCTTTGTTCCTTTATTTAAGAAAGTAACAAGACAGACATTTGAAGTCAGCACAACATAGGCACAAATGAGGCCACTGAACTTTACAAAATTCTACTGAGCACAACACAGCACTTCAATAAGCAAATAGGGAAGATTAAAAAAACTCTATGTGATGGTTTCCAGTTAATTGCAAGAGGGCTAGAGCACAGCCCTGTGAGGAGTGGTTGAGGGTGCTGGGGTTGTTTAGCCTGGAGAAGAGAAGGCTCAGGGGGGACCTTATTGCTGTCTACAACTACCTGAAAGGAGGTTGTAGCCAGGTGGGAGTTGGTCTCTTCTCTCAACGAGTGACAGAAGGGGACACTGTCTCAAGCTGCAACAGGGGAGGTTTACGGTGGATGTTAGGAAGAAGTTCTCTGCAGAAAGAGTGATATGCCATTGGATGGGTTGTCCAGGGAGGTGGTGGAGTCACCATCCCTGAGAATGTTTAAAGAAAGGTTGGATGTGGCATGATTTAGTTGATTAGATGGTGTTGGGTTATAGGTTGAGTGATAGGTTGGACGATAGGATGATCTTGGAGGTCTTTTCCAACCTGATTCATTCTGTGATTCTCTAATTGCCAAAATTAATTTTGCCATGAGGCTTGGCCTGCCTGTCAGAACTTTTCAGGAAGCTAGCTCAAATCATGAAAAGCAATTTGCATCCTCTGCCAGAATGCCTTGCAGTACACTGGAAGGGCATAAAGGGAGATATAGAGAGATGCACTCCTCTACACTGTTGGGAGAAAAGGACCACACAGGCAAGGCTCCTCTGCAAACACTAGCTGGACAGGTCATGTACTCCAAACTAAAGCCACTAAAGCTGAGCTACCCATGAGAGTCAAATGGGAATGCAAACTCACGTTTCATCCATGAGAATCAAGAGAAAAGTTTCTTTATACCCTTGGACAAAAACAATTCTGAAGAAAATTTTTTTCAAACAGTTAGAAAAGGGGTGTGTGTGTCTCCTTAGTCTATGCCAATACCCAAGACAAACCAATTGGACTGGTTTATTATAGCTGTAAAGGGGTTATGATGAACTCCTGATTGTTTGTGGAATCACTTCTAGGCTCCTGTGCTACAACTATAGATCATCAAGTTCCTCATTAAATAAACCACTTCTTGGTAGGGAGAGAGTGCCAGATACATCAACAACTACACCAGAGAGAGGAACAGTCTTGAGCCTGAGTGGGAACTATTATGCCAGAGACAGGTATAAAAGCCACTTTGTCTGAACACTTAGTGGATGTTTGGTATTCTGGTGAAGTGAGTAAAAAGAGTTGCCACTGTTGCTGCTGAGCTGACAGATACACAAACAACTAAAAATTAACAAACAAAAAATGCTGTAGAACTTTATAGAGCCTCCACATACTTACATTTACAGAACTTTACAGGAAATCTTTCCCATCCCATATGAGTTTTTATCTGTAGTTCTGTGAAGTCAGGTTGGTAGAGACATAGTTTCCTTATTTGTGCAAACTACACACTCATGTATGCCAAAAAGAAACTGAAATATTGATTACTTGCCTTACATATAAATCTGCATGATATTTCTTTCCATTTAGCACTCCCAGCAATGTTGGATTCTCATTATTTCTAAAATTGAGGGTAGAATCATAGACTGCAGAAACTACAAGAAGACAAACAGTTTATGTCATTACTGTAGTAACAGAATGGAAACAAGTCACTACCGGACAAAAAGCGCACTCACATCAGCCATAGTACCACAGTCTGAGTTGTCACTAAAGGTAAAGAAGACAATGGAATATTCAACATGGAGGTTTTAAGAAGCCAAATAACCAGTGACTTTTCAAGGAGCTGCACCAGTAAAATGGAAAGGTTTTCTCTCCACCCCTGCCTCCTTCCCCATCAGCAGATTGTTGGGCATAGGGAACAATTACAGTTACAGTTTCTGACATTTAAGATACCTAGGACATTCTAGGAATCAAATAGTTGAAAAAATATTAGCTTTCTCAACTCACTGTGAATAACACAACTCTCCCCCAAATCTAGGTAGACAACCAAACAGATACACACTTCATAAGCATCTAGCAATATATACAGTTCAACTAAGACTGGGTGAAATGTGTGAGACATCCTACAGCAGAGGAACCTGAGTCTATGAATTGCTGGGGTTCAAAACAACCTTCCCTTCATATCAACTATTTGATAACTCAAACACTTGCTATAGGGCAAAGGCAAGAGAGTAACAGATCATGTCTTGTGTGAGCTGGGCTGCTACAATGAAGACAAGCAGTTATGAAGAATACATCATCTAAATTCCACAGCACAAAACTTTCACCAGACTTTCAGCTTTGAGAAGATACTTTCTGCAGTTCAGGACTGCATGGTAACAGCAAAAGTACTTTCAGGGGTCATTTGTAGTTAAGCTACAATAGCATTAACAAGCAGTTTCTACAGAAAGTGTTCACTGTTTTAAACCACATAAAGCGTTAAAAAAAAATTCTTTGAACACATCTTTAGAGACACTCTTTTCATGATGCCACAAAATTGCCAGAGACCAATTAATTTTTCTGTTCTCTAGAGCTTTGCAGTCATGAATACAGTGACAAATCTTTACTGGGAGAACTCTTGACCCATGCAAGAAAGTATTTTATTACACATAACAGATTTGTTTTATGTTTTGAAGCCTCTCTAGCTACAAGAGATTAACTATAGCTTGGTCACAACAATAGTTTAGAGCAGGGGCTAACCTCCCTGCTCCCCCAACACAAAAGTGAAGGGAAGAGTAATATATACAACTCAGGACTGAGATAAAGAGACGAGAGTTTAATATAACATAGGTATCATAAGCACAATGCGCAATTGCCTTAGTTAATAATCTAATTGATCTAATAATACAATGCATGATTACCTTAGTTTAGCCTACTTGCAGGAGAAGCACAGTGAAATATATAGGGAAAAAAACAAAACAAAACAAAAACAGCAGCATGAAGCAGAAACCCAAAACTAGCAGCTGCTTGACTCCCACCCATCCTGCCACCATGCCTGCAGAAAAGATGCAACACCCAGGAAAGAGCAACCGGAAGCCTCCCGTGTTGCAATCTGAACTTCAGGCCCCATAATACTTTACTCCAGTTAGCGCTTTCATTATTTTGATGCTGGCATGACTGCATCATAGTACGAGTAACAGCAGCAGGTTCAACTCAATCCATGACAAGTCCCTAGAAACTCATCACAACATTTGTTACTGCAAACCATAACAGCACAGAATAGAACAGTCTGGCTTCACTACTGCAAGGAAATCCTAAAAACAGAGGCCAAAATGATGTCATTGCACAGGGGTTGAACCTCTCCTTGGTAATTCTTTTCCTATTATAAACTCAAAAGTGCAACACAAGCCAAAATCTACTTCAAGCACACTATTCTCCCTGTACAATAGAAGTAAGAAATTGCTTCGAAAAAACCCAAAATTACTTCAATTTTTAATCATTGTAGAAGGATTTTACTGTTCTACCTTAATTTACTAATCCAATGTAATTTGAGACAGACAAGAGTTCAATTTTGTTTATACAGGGTAATCTCAGTTTATTCTTTAATAGCATGAGATTACTCTAACAACAACAGGGATACAATAAAAGCAAATGTGATGTACACAGCATTTGTTTTTTTTATCTCTTAGAAGATGCCTACATTTAAGTTTTGATGTAAATTGGGTAGCTGGTCAGACACATTGGAAGATGCCTTTCTTCTGTTCTGAAAAAACTTATGTGGAGTTGGTTGGGAATAACTTCGTGCGTTGATGACCATACCCAGATCTTTCCTTCACTCCAGGGACAGAATATTCCATTCCAGTTTGTAACTGGTCAATCCAGTACTTTTTAGTACCACCCTGAAATATTTTGGTGTAAAGCAATGCCAAATCTAAGATGATGATAGTATATGAAAGAGTGAAGAGACATCTGCCAAAGCAGCAGTAATATGCTGTGTGTCACACTGCAATTGTTTTTCATTACATGTTTATTTTATAATTATATAATTAATAATGGGATATCTCAGTTTTGTTATCCAAAAGCTGAAAAGTCCAGAAATTCCACATTCTAAACCAAGTTAAAAAAAAAATAAAATTAACTCCATATCTTGGAAACACTACAGCTCCCCCCATTCACAACCCATAACTGAAAACATGTTGAATTGTCATTTTCTGACAAAAGATGCTAGAGTTTCTGTTTGTTTTCTACTCTCAGTCCAACTTTTTTTTTTTAAAAAATATCTTTAATTTTGGTTCTTTGTACAGCATTCTGATAGAGAACTATGTACTTAAAACTTAATTTCTTAATTTCAATATATGAAATCTTTGGATTATGTATCTAGAGAGGATTTGTTCTTACTTCAACTGTCCTCCTGAATGTTATGCATTATTTTGGCAATGTGGTGGACTATGCCAGAATGATTGTCTGACAAATCAACCTACAGGCAATGAGTATGCCTGCATACAGCTTCATACCTGTGCATGATAAACAGAAATGAAGACCAGGAAATGGAGGGGAAGAGATGGTGGAGTGCAATGTCCTGCTAGTATGACATCCACCTTCATGCAGGCCTTTGACTTAACATCTCATTGCTCTTGTCATCTTGGTTGAAAATCACTCATCCTCTCGAAACTCAACAGCCTGCTCAGGAGACTGACCAACAGCCTCACTGAACATTGAAAAAAAAATCCAAGACCAAAGTGCAGCTCATGGGAATGTCAGTCATTGCAGAACCCCCAAATGCTGTCATACTGAACTCCACAAGAACACCTCTCTGGAATTTATTTGTAGGAGTTTCCTCTAGGACAGCTGGTCCCAGTACACACAACTGAAAGAAAAGGTTGACAAGTTGGTGTTACCTTCAGCCTATCATTAGGCACATTTTAAAATGCAAGTATGTCTCTTAACTACATAAAAACATCTTAAAAGAACTGTCTGACATACAGTCAGGCAACAGAATTAACAATTAAATATATCTTTCTGACATTTATTCTTACTGCAAGTAATGGCTGAGTGTTTAAAAACTGATCTGTATTTTCATTTGCTTTCATGAACAGTATAGGTAACAAACTCTACAATGCGAGAGTAATTAAGACAGCACACAACTTCTTGAAATGAAGTTCCTGGGGACTGTGTCTGTGTTGTGTGGCAGAGATGGACACTGATAAAAACATCAGAATAAGTTCAAAAAATACTAGTACTCCTTTAAGAATCAAGCTGTGTTCAGAGATCAGAATTTGTGAAAGTAAGTCCCTGAAGAGAAAATAATTCCATTATCACTTATGAAAGAAGTAAGTTAGAAAGGAAAATTATTTACTTCTTGCTTTGCATGAAAGGTATTTTTATCCAGTCATTCCTTATGCTGACTGATATGGCACCACTAGTATAAAAGCAGTTTCCCACGTACGTACATTAAATAAACTCCTCCTGAAGCTACTATGGGTGAATTACCTCTACCACCACAGAAACCAGCACACATCCATCCATCCTATAGTGCTGGAGTCTCAGACAGATTGAATCATGTCCCTGTCAGAAAAAAATTAACAGCAAATAGAGTAAAAAGAAATGCTGATTTCTGTTGCACCCAGCTTGGAACTGGATCCAAACATTTGCTTTCACTGGCTTGCCTTCACTGCTACGTCATGCTGCAGCTACGTCCCTTAGCAGGGTGCTCCAGCCAAGCCCATCACCCATTGTGGAAAAGCAGAAAGTGCATTAGCCTAGGTCACAGGGCTCCAAAAAAGGATCAGGCAGCATAACACCAGTCTGTCTCTTTCAGAGACGTGCAGGGATAGCCCTCTGCACATCTGGTCACTAAAGAAAGTCAGCCTGGAAGAATCATTCTTGTAGACCATTAGAGATGTCACTGAAATGAAGTTATGGATATCTCCATGTTGCCATTGCTTCTCTGCAGATAGAGCAGCAGTTCAGCAGCCACACTGCTGTTACTTGGAACAAGTTGTTTGAGGCTGTAATAAAGGGATACAGTCCTGTTGGGCCACGTTTCACAAAACAGAAAGTAACAATAAAACTGTGGGGATTTACAGTGAACAAGTCAAGTAGTACTAATTACCAGCATCAATATTGGAAAGAAAGATAATGTCCAAGCTACTACGGCACATAGCCTTTGCAACATTGATACCTATAACAACCTATGGATACCAAATGTTAACAGAACCAACAAGTTAACAGAGTGGTCAAACTCCATCAGTATTCATGCAAGAAAGAAGTAAATTTTTGGTGGAATTAATGTTTTGAGATTATGGACTGTCAAAACAGGCTTCCATAATGTTCTTAATTAAAAAACAAAAAAAGCAAGAAACCAAAACCCCCCAAAACATTTATGGACTTCCTTATTACCTGTACATAATAATGTTACAAGAAGCTCTAACAAGAAGACACTGGTTACTGTTTCTAAGAGCCTTTCAAATGTTTTTCACACATACTCCTTATCTCTATAGAAACATGTAGCAACCCTGGCAATTACTCTTCATGTCTCACCCTCACTACGAAAAGTGAGAAGGCAAGTAAAGCAGCATACTCAGAAGAATTTGAAACCAATCTGGGGTCATCAGCTATTTCTCTCAGAAGATCTCTTGGCTGGGTTTTAAGCTATACAGTTTCAACAAAAGCTATCTATGAGAAGTTATGATTCTCTGTGCTTATCCTTGAACCCTCACAAGGAAGTGTTAACCTTCTTATTAGCCCTAGTCTGATCACAGTTTCTGGATTGAGGTAGTGATATACACTTTCCTAAACATATAAGTAATTTATCAATCTCATTCTTCTTTTTCCGAAGGTATTTCAAATATTTAGGATCCTAAGAATGTTACTGTACCATATCATATAAATGCCCAAAACTTTTAATAAACCTCACTTGGGTTCTCTAAAAGTGTTTCCTTTTGAAGCATTTTCCCATATATCAGCTGCTTGTCCACAATCACACAATGTTTTGCTTGCTTTAGAGAGAGCAGCAAGAACAAAATTTCCACCAAAATAACCTATTTGTCCCTTACTGAGATAAATTAGATTATTGGCCGTGAAAAGATGCTGCAATCCCCACTTCCTCACAAATCAGAAAAGATCCGAGTTACATTATACATTTTGCGGTGGGAAGTTGTGGATTCCTGACAAGCTACAACAGTGATATCATCTATCTGACTTGCAAGAGGGTATGTAGAAGAAACATGACAGACAGCAAGTGAGTTGACTACAAAGCTTTTATAACAGTACCTATCCCAGATATGCCACATGGAAACATGTCTTCAAAGACAAAAGAAGTTTTGACATTAACTTGAGTCAAGCTGAAGATGAAGAACATTTTCTTTCAAACCACAAATCATTTTGTCTTTTTTACATATCAGCCTACTACAGTACAAAAATCTACCAAATCCCAATGATACTGCAGCACTATGGCTGCTTGGTACTGTTTTTCCTTCGCCCAGAGAGCATATAGCAAAGACTTCAATGGATTATACTAGTCAAGGAAAATCACTTTGAAGCATGTGTGCCATATTCATACTGTTGTCACTTTAAAGTTGGCAAATGCAAGTAACTGCAAATAACTAGGAAGAGTGAATTCAGAACAACATGAACTCATGTTCCATAATGCAGAAATAATTGATGTGTAAATTTCAGCTACCTATATCTTCAATTGAGGTCTACTCCCCCTTCTCAGCTCCATAAAGAAACTCTAAAGTACATATATACAGAAGTACAAATATACAGAAATTTAAAGCAGAGTATTTTTTCCATTTGAAAGTTGATACCTGAAGGAGATATTTACCACAATAAATGTTTTAGGACATGGTGCCTCAGTTTCTCTAGTCATTTATTGCTTCATTTAGAAAAGGACTGCTTGGTAAATACTAAGAATACCTTTGGCAACAGGTATGAAACATACAAGTTCAGTTCCTCCAATACAGGCTTACAATAACAGAAAACAAAAAAAATACCCATTCTGCCCCAGAACTTTGTTAGTAAAACCTAATCATTCATTTTCACAGGCTACTGGAAGAAAGGTCAGAAAGGATGTCAAGGCTTTTCTGCTAGGACACATGCTACAGGGTAAAGAAGAGCACTGCAAAGTGGTACCAGTTAGATGAAATGACCATTTAACATGGTTCCTTGTGACTTTCCTTACCTACATTTCTCAAGCACTGCACGGTGACAGCAAATCCTTTAGTTCGTGGCAGTAAGTGATATTTGAGCTTGGGCAGGCCTTTGGCTTCGGCTACTTGCATGCTGATTTGGTGCTTCTGCTCTGTGAATCTTGTGCCCTCGCAATGAATCAGGAACTAAAACCAAGAGAGAACAGCAGCTCAGGTCTTCTACATCTGTCTGACCAGAGGCACCTCTAATTCACAACAACACAATTTGAATGAACACTGCTAGCAGTGACAGATGTTGCTTTATACATATTTAGGATTTGAAAAAATACAAAAAAGCCAAAAGCAAACACTGTTTGTTGCCACCACCCATCCAACCTGCCATCCTTTGGTCTGAAATTCTGAGGCCTTTAGCCTCTTATTCTTTAGGCTTTAACATCTGCTCTGCTACTTGCTGTCAGAATGACTTTATTTCTCTAAATGAGTCACTCCATCTCTAACAAGATGTTAGAAAATCTCTCTTATTGATGGCAAGGTGTTCCAGTGTCACAGTCTAAACCAAACACATGTCTAGGAAATGCTTCAGTGCCCAGTTTGCTTCCCCTTGCTCCAACCTGCTTGCTTTCACTATGGCATAAGTATCACTGAAAACTGCAGACAGTAAACTCTGATGCCAATGACAGAGCTGTTAAGAGATGCAAGGTAGTAGATGTTGGACAACAAAAAGCTTGTCCCCTTATGAAGATCGAAGTGATTACGCATGAACAATTATGGTTTTGCCACTGGTAGGCAGAGAGAGCAGACAGATCTTTGGAAATTTATCATTTGTTCATCTGATTTCTGCCAAGCCTGAATGCAAGCTAACACATCAAAGAGCACTGCCAAATCACACAAGCTAAGTTCTCATAACCCACAGCAAAGACTTAGCCAACAAAGAAAGAAAGAGAAGTAGCCAAGCTGCTATCTTCAGTTCCAGGTCATTTAAAAACACTTTTAATCATGTTTCAAATGCATTATCTTAAATAGCTAGATGAAACATGATGAGAAACTGATAAAAAAAATCCTCCAGTTCACTTAGTGTGTTCTACATTCAAGGGACTAATGCTGTGTCTTTTGACATTATGTTACTGCAAAAATGCCAATTAAAACTCTACACTGCAAAACCCCCATGTTTACATCAACAACCATGTCACCTCTCTTACTACAAGTGTATAGCTCCTTCTTAGTAATCCCTCTACAGTGGTATATAAACGATGGTGGGTCAGCAATTAAAGCTAAACTGCCTAAGTGTACAGAGAGTGGAACTAGAAATCAAAAATTATCCCTTTGCTAGGCAGCCTTCTGTCTGAAAGTCATTAAATCACTATGCAAGCACAGAGCTTAGCTACGATTGCTTAAGACTCATTTAAATCAATGACTAAACAAGAAATAATACAACAAAATTTCAGAAAAAGAGAGATACAGCATATACATCTTCATTACAAAACAGTTTTGTAAGCAATAGTTTCTGTAGGCCCTTGTGAGGTTGCTTAAAGCCCAAATTCCTTAACTGGATTCCTCTCTCACCATCACCACCTCACAAGAGCTAGGATTTTTCCAAATACTGATTATTTAAAAAAAAAAAAAAAAAAATTAGAAAAGGTTTCTAATTCCCAAAGTAGGAAATGCCAGGCAAGCTCAATAATAAAAAAAAAAATAGTGGTAACACAAAAAGTAGCACATCCTTGTTACTGAAAGGTGACATTGATCTTCAACTTGTAACACAGATGATGGCTACAGGTGTCACTTCTGTGACCAGGTTTCCACTTCTACTGGGCTCAAGAGTCAAAGTTCTTGGGAGCAGCCTGGTGACCATCACATATTGTCTATGCCCTTCATCCTCCCCAGGCACCACCGTGCCCTGCACTCCACTTGTTTGCCCTTACTTACCCAAAAGTTTTCAGGGTAGTCCCGGAGATTCAGCAGCTTCTGTGCAACTGTTTTCCGATCTTCCTCCCACTTACGCTTACAGAAGACTATCTCTAGGAAATACCACATCCAGCCAATAATAGGCATGTAGGAGAGTTCTTTTTTTGCAAGAACTTTGGAACTCTGCAAGATGGAGTCAAAGCAAGTAAAACAGTTACACTATTTAGAGCTCTCTGTGGGTATGACACATGCACAATTAGACACTAATACAATGATTCATATTGACCAGCCCCCATTTTAACACTAGTGCAAAAGCAAACCAAAGATTATGCAGTTTTTCTCATATAAGAAAACAGTCAGATCTAATCTCAGATATCTGAATGAAAGGCAACTTCCAGAATTGAATATATATAGTATGTCTCTGTTTGTCTATCCTACCCAAACCTTGAAACCCAAAATGTCAGACAAATGCCTTCAAACACTAAACAATCCATGCAGAAGATCCAAACTACGTAAACCAAAATTCTTAATTCAAAGACATCCTGGGCAGTGGTAAGCCAAGTTTCTTTAAGATATCTTGCAGTTATACTTCTCAAAGTTCAGATATCTCACCACGACAAAAAAAACCAACCCTAGTCTGAATGAGTCACAAAGCCAGTGCTGCACAACAGTGTATTGATGCATCCAACTGGTTTACAAATGAAAGAAACCTTAAACAGCACTACAGACAACAACAACAACAAAAGTATTTCAATTGTTTAGGTTTGTTTCTTGAATGGTAGAAGCACTTAACATAGTGAATTTCTGTTCAAAGCTTGCTTCTGCAGTATGGAGAGAAAAAAAACCAAAACAGGTACTGATATCCCTTTGGACAGAACATCTGATTCCAGTCACTTCTTTCCTGCCCTTCAAGCCGACCTGTGTTGGAGAACTAACTTACACTTAACTTTGTTATTGAATGAATATAACGGTGCACGTGTGTACGTGTGTGTGTAGAAATTGTTGATTCAGCACTTCCTGAAAAACAGTGACATTTTCTCAGAGAATAGACAGAGAAACAACAGTCTAATTTGTATCCATGGTATCGCTATAAGGTACCCCATCAAACTGCTCTGCAGATAGGTTCCAGGACATTCCACTTGACTAATAGGAATTATTTATTGGTAGAAATTACCATCAACAGAATTACTAATTTATTTATTTTTTTGGGGGGGGTCACTGTTGTTCATTTGGTTTCTAGGAGAAGAGACTTGACCTAATTCTCTATCTCAGCTCATTTCTCTCACTGCTTTTCTTCCTTGAGAAGGAAAATACCTTAAATAATTAAGCTGTCTAAAAGCTCACAAGACTGGAAAGAAAGCACACATCGCACAGCTTCACTAGCAACTGTTACACACAGAACCAGAGAAGAAAACAATATAAGGCAATTCTGTTTCTAAGAATGCAGAAACTATCGCCATCAAATGATTTATCTTTTGTAATAAAGTGCTCTCTCTTGATCATTCAAGAATTTCCATGATGAGCTCAGATCACAAATACAAACCCAGTTCTTCCACAAGAAGCAGTTGTAGAACTTCTCACTATTTCAATTTCAAGCTGTGTTGGATGTTACTTCCTTTTGTATGGCAGCAGCAGCCATGCTGAGCCCAGCCTCCACTTCCAGATCTTCAAACTGGTCACAGAGAAATAGGCTCTTTGCCCACCACTTTCTTTTAGCTGTTTTTTCCCCCACATTACTGTTTTTCATTTTCTCTTTACTCCTAATACAAATAATTTTCTTATTTCCAAAATAAATGTAAATAGTTCTAACACATAGCTTTAAAAGAGCTCCAAAGAGCATGCAGGCCATGTACAGTATAGATTCCATTCAAAGCATACAGACCATTCCTCTTCCCTGTATGTGATGAGGAAGACAGCCAAGTCAAAGCTTCCCCCAAGAAGCCCAAACAGATGTGAAGTGTTTCAAGATGAGAAGACTAAAACCTTAGGGAACTACTGCCCATCTCAGTCACAACCATGGCAGCTGTCAGACACAGTCCAGCATAAGCCACTGCACAATGAGGCAAATACCAACAGTACTACCAGCAAAAAAAAACTAAACCAAAAAACAACAACAAAAAAACCCTCATGGTCTCAATTTTTATTTACTGTAAGTGTTCAGTATTGTAACACTTAAACAAATGTTAAGTGTGCTCTGAACAGAATGCATAAGGTCTCCAGAGCACAGAGTCACAAATGACAGTCCTCCCTCACAGACCTTAAAACACAGGAATCCTAGTCCAAAAAGTAAGCTAAAGTAACTATTTTAGCATAGTTATTTTCTAATAGTCCATTTATTTCAAAAAGCCTATGAGTTAAATAAGGTGCAGGAGAGAAGCTGCCACNATGATTTTGTGAGCTAAAGCATTGCATAGCACACATATAACTATGAAAGCAGAAGAGATGCTTGAATTCCTCCCCAGGGTATGTTCTTAATCATTATCTGTGCCAGAACATTTTTAAAATTTAAAAACACTCATTTAGACACATGAGAGTAGGACTCCTTAGGTGTACATGAAAAGAAGCTAAACCACACTATTTTGTACACCCCTTTTATCCTACGAAGGTCAATGAAAGAACTAATTTGAGAAAGCAAACTTCTAAGTGCATTATACTGGTAAGACTGTTTTTGTATAGGAGAAATATATTAGACCTCCCTTTAGAAGATACCATTTCTCCTACAATAACTAGGGCTAGAATCTATTTTGTTTAAATTATGTACCCTTATACAGCTCCTGTGTACATACATCGGGGCGGGGAATGCTCCTCTACTTGATTTTGGCCACTAAATGTTCCTTTACCAAAGTGCTTTTGTAAATGACAGTCATCTCTTATCTTCTTAAGGAAAAATTTCTTTGAGGGTGACAGAGCATTGGAACAGGTTGCCCACAAAGGTTGTGGAGTCTCCTTCTCAGGAGACTTTCAAAACATGTCTGGACACTGTTCTGTGCAACCTGATCTAGGTGTACCTGTTCTAGTAGGGGGCTGGACTAGGTGATCTCCAAAGGGTACTTTCAACCCCTACCATTACGTGATTCTGTGAAACATCCAGCCTCATTCAACAATTCATCACAGAAGGCAACAAACAGAATGAAATCAACCTGCAAGCCAAGGCTGTATAACAAATTTTGTTTCAGTTTCAAAACAAAATCATTGTAACTGGAAAATATTAGCAGCAGAAATCTGCCTTGCAAGTTATTTGCTCTCCAGGCTGCCACCAGCACTGACATACTTTAGATGATTCTGTCTGCTTTATTTCTGAAATATAGTATTTCTTAATACTATACTCTCTGGGACATCAAGATAGAAAGATATTTTTATTTAGTCACTCAAATTGCGCCAGGTGAGGTTTAGATTGGATTGTAGGAAAATTTTCTTTACTGAAAAAGTGGCCAGGCATTGGAATAAATTATCCAGGAAGGTGGTGGAGCCACTGAGGTGTTAATATGTAGACATGGCTCTTTAGGACATGGTTTAATGGCCATGGCCATATGGGTTAATGGCTGAACTCTGATCTCAGAGGAATTTTCCAACTGAAACGATTCTATGATTCTATTATTACAGAAACCTAGTTAGGCTCCTAATTTCTAATGTTTCATATTGAAGAAAACTTCTCCCCATCTATCCTTTGTAGGTAGGTAATGTCATCATCAGCACAGAATTAAGTCAAAATGGCTTAAAAGGAGGGCTTTGAATCATCCCCAGGAGCTGATGGGGGGGAATCAATCTTGAAAACAGATGCACACATTCTCCTGTTCTGATGTAATACTGTATGCAATTATGGATAACTCATTCCTCCCTCCTCTCTTAATTGCTATCCTGGTTACTGCTTTCAGTTCAGACAGGTTACCATTTTCATTTTGACACAGAGATTCATTCAAACTCTAGTTGTGAATCTGTAAGACTATGCTGGAGAAAGCAAACAAAATTCTACAATTGACTGGGAAAGCATCACAGAACAACTCATCTTTAAGCTGCACAATGAAACATAATAGTTTCTTAGCAAGCACAGAAACAATGCAATGACCTGCACAGATTAAAAATAAACCTCCTTCATCAACTCTTAATTCCCATGTATTTAAAATTTCTGTGAACCCCCAAGCAATCTTGTCTCAGTATTCCACATACTTGCACTGCCTTGCTTTAGGTCCACCTCTCTAATTCAGGACAGTACTTGAGTGAAATTTGAGCAAAGATCTCTTAACTTTCAAAAACATAAATAATTTGCTTTAGAGTTCTAGATGCTAAACAAAACTCACCCCCAAGACCCCAAATCTTTCACAAAAGTTCCAACCACAGAGAAAGTCAATTTCAAAGTTGTGATTAAGGATTACAATGGCATTTTCCTTCCCATACTTGTGGTAACTCTCTGGGTCAGTGTAGAGGGTGCAATCAGTGCCTGACCACCATTCCAGCAACATCACCATCTCTGGAATAAAGAAGAAGAAATATATGATTGCATACAATATATGCAAAGCCACAAATTAGTAACATGTTAAAAAATATTAGTCACCTCAACAGTGCATGGCAAAGAAAGTGCTGCACTACTGAAGATGAAATGCTGAACATAAACCATACAATCACACATCATGGTACAGCGAGGGGGGTACAAATGAGAGAAGAGAAAGAGGGAGAAGCAATTCTCCACAAGAGTGAGCTAAATTTATCTAAAAACTGCAAATTCAATGCCACGAATTATTTAATAAAAATCCATGTAAAGGTAGCACTTATGGTTTACAGTACTACAACAAAATTACATGAAGAATAGAACAAGTTTGGAATAGAAACAGACTATTCTTGCCACATAGGGGTCCTAATGCTCCTCTAAAAAATGTACAATTATAGGCCAGAAAGTCTTTTGTACAAGACACCATGAACTGAGTAATGTACATCTCGTTCATCTGTTAACTTGTCAGAAGTAACAGTCTCATACCCTGCTTCAACTGATGCATTCTGCATTTGACAGGGATGTATTAATCATTCAGAGCAAAGTCAATAGCTCAGACTGGGCGAAGAGTAACCATCACCAGGCAAAAAGCAAGGTGGGTGGCTGGCACAGTGTGCAGTGCCAAGAATAATTACTACTGTTGTAACTACCTGCACATTCCTTAGTAGATGACTGAATGAAGCAAATGGGAGGTCTGGAGGACAGGTGGGAAAACAGGAAAATCAACATTAATTACTTCAAAATGACATCTGGATTAATTCTCAGAACCTAATTTTAATAAACTATACAAGGACTGGTAGGACAGTGAGTGCTGTTTAAAACACAGCTGGACTCACAAGCTGGAGAGTGGTTTCTCAGCTCTCTCCTAGTGACTATCATGTATCTTTCACCTTCCTAGTTGCTTATTCTAATAATAAAGCATGGGCAAGAAGGAGAGTTTGCATTTGTTGTGCTTGTAACTATAAACCTGACCACAAGACTTGTTGATCAGGCCTTCACTTAGCAAAGACTCTCTGGTTTGGGGAATGGGAAGTTGAGGCAAGGCGGCAAAGCCAAGAAGGAGTTTGGAGAGCTCTATCTTCATGGAGATGGAAAAGGAAAATCTAAGAGCGGTGGCTCTCCTCAAGGAACCCATGTCCTGAGACAGAGGGACCACAGGATTAAACAGGAGCTGCTTGTCAATACAGAAAAGGAATTAAGGGGTATGTTTGTTTCCTGTCAAAGCTATCACAAAATTTCTGCAAAGCAACGGTCAAATGTGAGACGTTACTCTTTGCCGAGTGAAACGTATCTTCTTCTCAGAGCATATCTGTGCCATATTAATGTCTCTGCTGGAAGGAGGAGACATCTGAGAGGCTCTATGGTCTTCAGGAAAGACCCAAAACACCATAAAACCTTATTCACCTCAGGGAAGATCAAAACCAAGCCACTTCTTGAAACACTTCTGAAATACTTTCACAGTTTAGAACCCCTATTGCCTTCAGCTAGTGACCAAAACTAGAAAACGGTTAGAAAGAAGTCATACACATTTTCAGTTGTCATTAGCAAAACTAATTGTCTGAAGCTTTTGGATGATACTGTGCTGGACACTCAAGAAGAAGCATTATTGACATGAATGATTTTTTTCTAACAGTATTGCAGCCAGGTTAATAGACAATCACTTTTCTAGTAACATTCAAGTAACATTGCCTTTACTTGATAAAAGCATGTTTATGGTACAGATAAATGACTGACTTGTGACTTACCAGCACTACTGTGGAAGGAGTACATATTATTCAATGCATGCTGTTATGCATCAAAACTATAATCAGAGATGTGGAGGGAGACCTAAGCTAACGTAAGTCAACCAAATGATGATTTCAGTCACTGGAAACCAATCTTCCAATGAAAGCCATAAATCACAGGATCACAGAATGTCAGGGGTTGGTAGGGACCCAAAGAGACCAAGTCCAACTCCCCTGCCAGAGCAGGACCATACAATCTATGTTAGGTCACACAAGAATGCATCCAGACGGGCCTCGAAAATCTCTAGAGGAGGAGACTCCACAACCTCTTTGGGAACCCTGTTCCAGTGCTCGTGACCCTTACAGTAAAGAAGTTCCCCCTTGTTTTGAGGTGGAATCTCTTGTGCTGCAGCTTATATCCAGGGAGCAAGTGAGAAGAGCCTGCCCCACCCCCCCCTTCTGACACCCAGCTGTTCAAATCTCAGAGTGCTGTGGAGATACAGAAGTATATACAAGGCTGCATGTCCAGTCTTCCCCTGATAAGAGCTGCCTTCTGGCACACACCCACTATTTCACATCTTTCCAATGGTTTAGCTTTCTATTAGATTTGTACTGGAAATAACAGCTCTTGACTTGCCAAACCACAGCAAAATTCAATAATAATTGTGAAGGGAAAAAAAACTACATTATAACTTGCAAAGCTTTACAGAATATGCAGTCCCATCCTGGGGCAAAACATAATGTGAACAAAACATAAATCACTATACAAGTGTGTTACATGCATAGAACAATTTGGTTACACATTTTCAGTCTCAGATTAAAAAAAAAAAAAAAAGACAAAAATATTTCTATATATGGTTTGATTCTTCAAGCTTCACATAAGCAGGATTTTTGTTTCAACAAACACTGCAGAAATAGATCCCTATAACTGACCTCACATGCCCACATTTGTCACTCATACTCAGACAGTTGCTGCAGAAACACAAAGAAGACACTGTATTAAGTAGAATAAATACCATCTGCTGGTCTTTAAGTTCTTAACATGTCTTTTTCCCATTCATCTTCTTTCTTTTCCTTTCTTCACAGACTCCTTTGTCTTCGTGGTTCTCAAGAAATGATTGGTAGTGTCAATTTGCAATAATCTTGCATCATGTTACCAGATTACTTCCACAACCTGCCACAGAAATTTATTACCCAGCAACTTAACTGTGGTAGCTCAGTAGCACGAGGTCACTCATACACACTCTGCTTCCCTGTTTCATAGTGCAATGAGTGCAAGTTTCTTTCTCTTCATATACCAGTCGAACTGTAATGAAGACTGCTTCAAGACTTCTGAAGATTCTTCCCACCCTCTTTCATGAAATTTTTGGTGTTTGAACATTACAACTGCGCTGGTAAATTCATGTTCACTCATGTCCTAGGGGTTCCAACCTTGCAAAATGACTCCTTCAGTAACACTTCCACTTTGAAAGTTGAGTCCTTGCAGTACATTACTCTTTAGTTTGGAGAAGAGGAGACCGAGGGGTGATCTTATTAATGTTTATAAATACGTAAAGAGTAAACGCCAGGAGGACAGAACCAGGGTCTTCTCAGTGATGTCCAGTGGACAAGGGGTAAGTGGTGCAACCTGAAGTATAGGAGGTTCCACATAATTATTTTTTTTCACTATGATGGTGACATGACCTAACATTTGAACAGGTTGCCCAGAGCGTTTGTGGAGTCTCCTTCTGACGGCAGGGAGAAAGCATGCCATCAAATGTCTAACATGTACATTCTGTCTCCTTAAGAATTTTGAGGTTTCCTCCCTCTCTGGAGTAAAAAAACCACACCTCAACTTGCTATACAACACAGACCACACTGCATGCAGAAGTAGACTGCTTCCTAACCCTTCACCACACAACACTGAACTGCCTCAAAGCCTGCACTTACAGAATACATCACCAAAAAAAACACCTCCTATGCTGACTTGAACTGTAGCTAGTAATATGAAAAACATTTAAAGGAAGAAGGGTAACACCCAGAGTTTACTGAAACTTGTTACTTTCCACCTCAAAGTTTTGCAAGAGTGAGTCATAGGACTGGGAGCAGGCAAATCTGCCTACTATAGTAGAAGATGATGTCTATGAGCTCCTAAGAAACCTGAATGTGCACAAGTCCATGGGGCCTGATGAGATCCACCCACGGGTCCTGAGGGAACTGGCAGATGAAGTTGCCAAACCACTGTGCATCATATTTGAAAAGTCATGGCAGACTGGTGAAGTTCCTGCTGACTGGAGAAGGGCAAACATAACACCCATCTTCAAGAAGGGTAAAAAGAATGACCCTGGAAACTACAGACCAGTCAGCCTCACCTCTGTGCCTGGCAAGATCATGGAGCAGATCCTGCTGAAAGTCCTGCTAAGGCAAATGGAAAACAAACCAGAGGTGATTGGTGGGAACCAGCATGGCTTCACCAAGGGCAGATCTTGCCTGACAAATTTAGTGGCTTTCTATGATGAAGTCACAGCGACAGTGGACAAGGGAAAGGCAGCTGATGTCATCTACCTGGACCTGAGTAAAGCATTTGACTCTGTCCCACATGACATCCTGGTCACCAAACTGGAAAAGCATGGACTTGATGGATGGACCACTCGCTGGATAAGGAATTGGCTGGATGGTCGAACCCAGAGAGTGGCGATCAACGGCACAATGTCCACCTGGAGACCAGTGACAAGTGGTGTCCCTCAGGGGTCAGTGCTGGGACCAGTGCTGTTTAACATCTTTGTCAGTGACATGGACAGAGGAATGGAGTGCACCCTCAGCAAGTTTGCAGATGACACCAAGCTGTGTGGCACAGTCGACTTGCTAGAGGGCAGGGATGCCATCCAGAGGGACCTGGACAGGCTGGAGAGTTGGGCCCAGGCCAACCTGATGAAATTCAATAAGGCCAAGTGTAAGGTCCTGCACCTGGGTAGGCACAATCCCAAGCACAAATACAGGCTGGGTGGTGAATGGCTGGAGAGCAGCCCTGAGGAAAAGGACCTTGGAGTCTGGGTTGATGAAAAGCTCAACATGAGTCTGCAGTGTGCACATGCAGCCCAGACAGCCAACCGAGTCCTAGGCTGCATCAAGAGAAGCGTGGCCAGCAGGGCAAGGGAGGTGATTCTGCCCCTTTACTCTGCTCTCGTCAGACCCCACCTGGAGTACTGTGTGCAGTTCTGGAACCCTCAGCACAGGAAGGACATGGAAGTGTTGGAGCGGGTCCAGAGGAGGGCCACAAAGATGATCAGAGGGCTGGAGCAGCTCTCCTATGAGGACAGGCTGAGGGAGTTGGGGCTCTTCAGCCTGGAGAAGAGAAGGCTTCGAGGGGACCTGATAGTAGCCTTCCAGTATCTGAAGGGGGCCTACAGGAAGGCTGGGGAAGGATTATTTACAAGGTCCTGCAATGACAGGACAAGGGGCAATGGGCTTAAACTGGCAGAGGGGAGATTTAGACTAGATGTTAGGAGGAAGTTCTTTACAGTAAGGGTGGTGAGGCACTGCAACAGGTTGCCCAGGGAGGTTGTGGACGCTCCCTCCCTGGATGTGTTCAAGGCCAGATTGGATGAGGCCTTGAGTAACCTGTACTAGTGGGAGGTGTCCCTGCCTATGGCAGGGGGTTGGAACTAGATGATCCTTGAGGTCCCTTCCAACCTTACTATTCTATGATTCTATTCTATGATTCTATAAGAGCTGAGACTGTTCTTCTATAGAAGTTGTTAGTAATTCCTTCAGCTAACTATTCTTGGTAAGTCATGGAAACATTTGTGTACAAGATTAACCATAAAATGTCAATTTTAAAATGCAGCTAAAAGCAAAGTTACTTATTGACTCAGTAAGTACCATAATTTGGAGATCTCCAGTAAGTATGTAACTTGTTTTAAAAAGCAACAGAATGGTTTCCCTCTACCACATTCTTAGTTTTCTCTAACCTATGTATTGAGGCAACATCAAGAAAGAGGAACTTGGGAAATTCGTACCAGAATATATGGTAAAAGCACAGAAAACTCTCCTATATAAATAAAAAGCAAGACAAATAGGTAAGTTGGGACACAATTTCAAAGACTAGACAGGGTGAATATCTGTGTGATGAATGAGTACATAGTATAGAAGACTGGGGACAGTTTAAAAAGAAAAGTAAGATGAAGGGCAGACTGACAGATAGTGTAGTCCAGTCCATGCCAGCAAAAAGCAGGAGGCGGTTGGGGGGGAGGAAAAAAAATCCATGCACACCAACTTAAAACCTGTAACAAACAAAAGTTTTGTCTATTGGCTGCAAGCCTGCTTTTGGAGATTTTTGCTCCAGTCCTCACAGGGGATCCTGTAAGTAACTCTCTTGAATAACACTTCAGTGAATTACATGGTTGTGCTTTTAGAGAGAGAAATCACCAACAGAGAGAAAGGAATTAAGACATGACTCTTAACTTTTCAATCTTCTTGTGCTCTTACTGAATGCTAAGTTAAAAACCTCCTGCTGCAGGAAGCAAACGCAAAGAAACGATACAGCAATGGAGACCCTACAATTTAGTGAAGTAATCATAGAACGGTCTGGGTTGGAAGGGACCTCCAAAGGTCATCATCTAGTCCAACCCATTCCGCAGTAAGCAGGGGCATCCTCCACTAGATCAGGTTGCCCAAAGCCCTGTCAAGCCTCACTTTGAATATCTCCAGGGATGGGGCCCCAACCACCTCCCTGGGCAACCTGTTCCAGTGTTCCACAACGCTCACAGTAAATAACTTGTTCCTAACATCCAATATAAATCTACTCTTCTCTAGTTTGAAGCCATTGTCTCTTCTCCTATCACAAGACTTTGTAAACAGTCTCTCTCCATCCTTCTTGTAGGCCCCCTTCAGGTACTGGAAGGCATCTGTTAGGTCTCCCTGGAGCCTCTTCTTCTCCAGGCTAAACAATCCCAACTCCCTCAGCATATCTTTGTAACAGAGGTGCTCCAACCCCCTGATCATTTTCATGGCCCTCCTCTGGACTCACTCCATTAAGTCCACGTTCTTCCTATATTGAGGGCTCCAGACTTGGATGCAGTACTTCAGGTGACGTCTCACCAGAGCAAAGTGGTAGAATCAGCTCTCTGGATGTGCTGGCAATGCATCTTTTGATGCAGCCCAGGATGTGATTGGCTGACTGGGCTGCAAGTGCACACTGTCTGCTCATGTCCAGCTTCTCGTCCATCAGCACCCCCCAGTCTTTTTCCACAGAGCTGCTTTCTATGAACTCATCCCCCATTCTGTATTGATAGTGAGGATTGTTCTGGCCCAGGTGCAGAACCCTGCACTTGCTCATGTTGAACCTCATACATACTATACACTTAGACTGGTCAGTATACTGACAAATGATCAAGGTACCTACAGACATGGCAATCAGGTTTCCTTACCACGTGAGAATGAAATAAAAAGGGAATGAAAAATTATAAAAGGAAATGAAGAGTGATAACTGCAAGAATTAGAATTTAAGAAAACAAACCCTCTATAATTTTTCAGAGGCAGGTCTATATTCCATTATCTGACAACCCTGACTTTATAGATGAAGAGATACTTCAAGTGTAACACATTCATGTTCTACTAAGCCATTCATATGGTACAGTTAAACAAATTGCTATTAAACCAAAGAGAAACTCAAGATTAGTAAACAACTGTAAAGGGGAACTAAAATAAAACGGTTAAGTATTTGTCTTTCTACAGTCAACCTGTATACAGAAACATCGTCTTGAAGCGTTTCTGAGGACTAAAACATTCAATGCAAATTAATAAATTTGTGGATGATGAGAAGTCAGAACACGCTCTAAGAATCAGATGACCTTGGGAGGTAACAGAAATAGAATGAATTTTGATAGGACAGATTAATGGATGATGTCTTGCGGAACAAATAAACCAGAGTCTCATAATTTGGAAATAATATAGGGGAGAGAGAGATATGGAAATATTAGCTTGCCACTGAAAGCTGCTGCTCTGTTCACATTATGCAGCTTTACGAAAGCAAAACATAACATTAGGATGTTTGCTCCAGGAGAGAAAGGGAATAGTGCATTGCACTAGTGAGATAATCTCTAGGCCAGAACATCAGTAGCAGACATCCATGCTCAGGAAGGAAAAGCTGAAGCAAAGCAGATGCAGACCAGAGTTAGCAGGCAGATCAGAAAACAGAAAAGCTTAGCTCACTCAAGCTATCAAACAAATGCTGAAAGAGGATTGGGTTGCTCCCCACAAATACAGCTTAAGAATGTGCAGACAAAGAACAATTTAAGCTAAATGCCACTAGCACATGAACAGTGTTGAAAGTACTGAAAAATACATGTATCTGATATTCTGACGCTACCTCTAATTGCTTTGGCAGATTAAAAACACCTAACAGTTTTATAAATGACTCATTATACTGCTGGTAGAAGTAGTATGAATGGATTCCAATGATACAGGAATTCCTTTCCAGTCCTATTTCCTGTTATTAGGAAAAAAGTGAGATTTTCCAAACAGGCTGTCTTACAGATTCATGTCTCCTCTCTTCCATAACTGCCTGAGACACACTAAAGAGTTATGCTACCACCGGCTGCAATGAGCATTCACTGAGTAAGGAGGAAGCAATCTTGCAGCAATATGCAAAGGTTACTTTTTAAGCAGGGTAGCACAGGCCAGAAACCTTTTCCAAAAGAATCCTCAGCTGAAATGACCCTCTCAGGCAGCTAGGATCCAAAGATTCAAGTATGCACAAAATTTATTTATTTATTCAATCACATCTGAGTCCCTTGACATAGCAAATCATTAGCATTTCCCTAATTATAGGGCAATCAACATTGTCCATATTTAGGATTCATACGTTTGCTGATAACAACGGCCCACACACTCATGCAACTGGAGTTTTTTCCATATGAATTGTTAATATGTACTAATCAGATAATATAAAGATTAGAGAAATTACTTGACTCATAAGTGAATCTTTCATGTTTAATCTACACATTTAGGAAGGAAACCTATTTTCATAAAAATTCTCTTCTTCTAGCATGTATTTCTACAAAAGTCTTAATTTCTACTTACACCAAGTTCATCCTATCTGGTTTAAAATCAAACAAAAATGTGGACTTTGAAAAGAAAGCATTTTAGAACAGAATGACACACCAAGAGAGAAAAGTCAATTATTTTTGTTGCTTTAAAACTGTGCCCTGAATACGTTTAACCTGCACTGATGAAAAAGGATGTGAATTTAGCTCAGGGAAAAATCACTCATGATAAAGAGACTACCAGCTGCTATAGAAAGCAATCTCTAGTACAAATCGAAATGATACTGAATTTTATTAGGAAACTCAGTAAAACGTAATTTAAATTCTAACAAAAATCTATCTGCTTTTAAACCGAGGTGTAAACACATAAAGAGAAGGAATTACTGTCTGCATAACAGCAGTATAAGAAAACTAGTGGTAATGGCATCTAAGGTTTCTGTAGTTTTCTAACAATATTTGTATTTGGTTTTTGAATTCAGATAACTAGTTCACTCAGAAGAAAACCTCACATATTACCAGAAATAATATGCTGCAGTTTATTTTTAGACTTAAGTCAAGGTAGATAACTTCTATTTAAGTCTTCTTATGCACAATATATTCTATCTGAATTTCAGGACTGGAAACAAAAAGGTGGATGAGTATCTGTATTCATCAGAGTTAATGGTGAGTAGCCATGGAACCTCTATCACACTGAGAACACTGTTCAGAACAAAACCATTACTCATTTTTCACTTGCTTTCAATGAATTCTCTACCTCTGCCTGTAATCTTACAGCATCTTGTCACATGAGGTCTTGAGAGACAAAAAAAACCCCTCCTGCTGCTTATTTTAGCTTCTTAATCCCTAACAGTGACTTTCACAAAGTGTTCTTTAAAGGTAAGAAACTAGAAATCAAACAAATGACTTGCATTAAAAGCAAAGTACTACAGATCAAATATACCTATCAAATACACATAAAGCTGTGGTTCTTGTACTGCATGCAGTGTGTAACCTCTCAAGCTGAAGTTATCACAGAACCACAGAATCAAAGAATGTCAGGGGCTGGAAGGGACCTTGAAAGACTATCTAGTCCAACCCCTCTGCCAAAGCAGGACCACCTCGACCAGATCACAAAGGAACACGTCCAGGTGTGTTCTGAATATCTCCAGAGAGGGAGACTCCACAACCCGCCCTGGGCAGCCTCTTCCACTGTTCTGTCACACAACGAAAAAATTCCTCCTCATGTTCACATGAAACTTCCTATGCCTCAACTTCCTTTTTGAACTGGGAGGCCCAGAACTGGACACAGTACTCCAGATACAGCCTCACCAGGGCAGAGTAGAGAGTTAGGAGAATGCCTCTTAACCTACTAGCCACAGCCTTTTTAGTACACCCCAGAAACACCCAAACACAGAAAAAGACACACATTTTCTTATACATGAGAAATAGTACATTCTGTTATGAAGGCATGTATTGAAAATACACAACCATATCACACCACAGGTAAGGACACCAGTGCCTCTCAAATCACATTCAGTTTGATTGTGCTTGTATTGACACGTCCCCAAAGTTTAAGTACAGTAAGAAAATTATAAAACGAATCCACAGGTGGAACATTGCAACCTGCTCAGACATCTGGCAGCTCATGAGGATGTGAAGGCACTGCTACCCTCTAATGTCTCACTGCCCAACCTAAAAAGGTGCCTACAAGGACACTGAAGTATTGGAGCAGGTCCAGAGGAGGGCCACGAAGATGATCAGAGGGCTGGAGCAGCTCTGCTATGAGGACAAGCTGAGAGAGTTGGTGCTTTTCAGCCTGAAGAAGAGAAGAAGGCTTCGGGAAGACCTTATAGTAGCCTTCCAGTATCTGAAGGGGGCCTACGGGAAGGCTGGGGAGGGATTATTTACAAGGTCTTGCAATGACAGGACAAGGGGTAATGGGTTTAAACTGACAGAGGGAAGATTTAGACTGGATGTTAGGAGGAAGTTCTTTCCAGTGAGGGTGGTGAGGCACTGGAACAGGTTGCCCAGGGAGGTTGTGGCTGCTCCCTCCCTGAAGGTGTTCAAGGCCAGGTTAGTTGAGGCATTGAGTGAGGTGGGAGGTGTCCCTGCCTATGGCATGGGGTTGGAACTAGATGATCTTTAAGGTCACTTCCAACCTTATCATTCTATGATTCCATGAATACAAGCATTACTGCCTTCCTAATCTGTAGTCCCAGTGGCTCAACATAAAACTGCAGCAATACAGTGCACAGCAGTAACTAGCAAAACAGAATCAGAGAAAATAGGAAAATCTTCAAATTTTAAGCAGAGGATGCAAACTAATCAAAACTGTCCAAAAATCCCAGAATAATATGTCCAACTATTTCAGGAGTTGATGATTTCCTTGAACTTCACTAGATAATTGCTTTATGAATTATCTTTACCACTTTTGTTGCCTTAAAATTAAAGATATGTAGAACCCAGGTGACTCACCGACTTGGGTGTTGTGTTTATCCTCTTCCCATGCTCTAGGTTGCACACACTACTGATTTACAACTGACTGAAATACTCAGCTTTAACTCATGTAGGCTGCCATTTCCTCTTAGGAAACAATTTTTTCAGTTTAACCCTTCTTTATGGCTATCTGGATTTATCACACGATTTCACCCACTTGAAATTAAGAGAAGCGCAATAATGGTATCAATTCTGGTTGTTTTATCAGACAAATATGGGGCAGATTGCAGAGATCTTAGGTTGCCAGCTTGTACTGAGGTCTTCAAAGTTCTGTGCAGGCCATTTGGATCCTCTCTAATTCTTCACTAAAACGTTGGAAAGTGGAAAGCCAGTGTAAATAAACACTATTTAGCATGTGAATTTACTGACTTTATTGGAAGGTTTAGACAGTGATCTCCTGTGTTATCAACACTGGTTCTTCAATGTCCCTCTCAACAGCTTACACCACAATAGAACCAAGAAGATGTTACAGGACGAGCCTAGACATACTTTAGTCCTCTCTTGTTATGGGCCTGTTATTTGAAAATGCTGCAATTTTTACCAGTTCATATGTTTCTCTAATTGGAATTGCCATGTAGTCTGACAGCAGTGGAAAAAGCAACATCAGCAAGTTCAGCTCAAGGATAGAAATTACTCATTACCTAGGTTGCTGTGAGCATCATTCCTTCCATTTAGCTAAGCAGTTCAGGAAAAACAAGCACAGGACCAGACGGCAACACTCCAGACAGATGTCACGCTTCTCCAAAAGCCTGGCTCTGTGGGATGAAGCTTGCAAGGAGGCTTCTACAATGGAGAACTGTGATGGTTTGGGAGTTCCCCGCCCCCTCACACTTTGTAAAATGACCCAGACTAGAACTCAGCCGGCTGGAAGTTAAGAGATGAAGCTCTATTTACATCTTAGCATAATGTACAAGCAGATATATACACTATATACAGGAATATTTACAGAAATATACAAGTTAAAGGGAATACAGAAACACAACTCCCCTCCCAGAAATCAGAGACCCCAGGAGGGGCTCCCAACCACCCTTCCACCTTCTCCCCACCCCTGTACCCTACCCCAAGGTTTGCCTTAAGCACAAGGTAAATTAGGAGGATCGGCCAGGGGGGTTAGAAGAAAAGTGGTTAGTGAAAATTAATCGGCAGAGGAGTCAAAGCCAGAAGCTGCTAGATCCAGCAAGAGTCAGACAGAGACTGACTTATCTATATATTTTGGTTATTGTTCCCAAACAATTTCTTAGCAAGCATATGAGTGAAGTAGACATCATGATGTTTTCTTTTCACAGTCTATAGTGTAATTTTCTCTATTAAAATATTCTAATTAGCCTCAAACCAGCACAAGAACTCAAACCAGAATTCTTCAAATGCAGATATTGCAGCATATCAGATCACTCTTTGACACAGCACAGCAGTGGGCCAAACAAGTAGATCTTAAAATTCAGAACTTTATGATTTATGAACTTTGAGCAAGATGTACTTCCTCTTGCTGATAAAGATGCATAGGAGAAAGTGGAGCTTCTTCTTCTAAGGGTCCATGTCCAGATTAAAGGACCAGCCCCAAACATGAATAGAAAGTCTCTCTCTGCTCTTAGCCAAGCAAAAAATAGATAAACAGAAACATAAATTAAAAAAAGACTCAAAATTCTGTTTTAAAATACACTTCAATTTTCAAACCAGAATTGACCATTTCTTAGAAAAAGGCTGACTCAACTCAACAAGGAATGTGAATGGGAAGCAGGGTTTTATCTACCATCCCCAAGAGGGAGGCACAGAGGGAACTCTAAGATGGCCAAAGATCTCACTGCCATTGCTCACTTTTCAGATATATAGAGAAAAGGTGTACAGGAACAGTGGTAAGGCAAGCATGCAAGGCATCATTCTTTTACAGAGCACAGTGCAGGCAAGATGAAAATGGAGCTCACTGATAATTGCCCAAAGGCATGCTCTGTAAAGAATAATTTGTGACTAGCAAATAGGCTAAAAGGCTAATGTGTCATTTGGAACGAAGTACAAAGATATCACTATAAAATGGTAACAACCACCTCCTGGTAACACTTAGTAATTTGTCAACATAACTTCAAGATGAAACTAACAGTTTACAGAGGACACGTTATGTAGTTAATAAACAAACCAAACCAAAAATCCCATCTTACCCCTCCAGCTGGCTCTGCAAACTCTAAGAACCAAACACAACTTTAAGTTGAGAAGTGATTTCTGCGCTGATCATAATTAAACAGTTTCTGAAAACTGGTGGTACATATATTTTCTTTTTTCCCAAACTTTATTTTTCCTCCAAATATACACTGACATTTACTTAAATTGGTCTGATTCTCAACTGGAACTAAAGAAATCCTTGACTCGAGTGTAGTCACTGCTACACCACTTCGAGTTACACAAAATAAAGATTAGACTCATTGGACTCATAAAAAAGTTAAAGCTTTATCTGTGATCTAATTTTCTTGGCAATTTAACTTTAGTGCATGCTTAATCATGGAATGAAAACCTGCATGTATGCATGACAGTAGCCATACTGTGACAAGCAAAAAAGATTTTGCTTTATTGAAACATTATAGCTTTAACTTTGAAGGAGGGCATAATACAATGATAGTTCTGGTGCTTGCTGTGCCTCAGCTCCATGAACACGATTCATTTCTTTTTCTTACAGAATGAAGACAACAAACACCTTATGGATAAAAAGTGTTTCACACGCTTTAATGGGACCATCATCAATGTTTTTCTAGATAAAACATACTAAATGACATAAACTACAGACGGTTTAATATGGGCAACCTTGCATTCCTGTAACAGTATCAAGCTGTAATTCCTTTGGGAACCAAGATCAGAATTAGATTTAATGCAGGATCCTAAATGCCTTCTCCATACCACAGAATCACAGAATTAACCAGGTTGGAAAAGACCTCTAAGATCATCAAGTCCAATCCATCACCTAACCTTTCTAATTAACTAAACCATGGTACTAAGTGCCTCATCCCACCTCCTCTTAAACACGTCCAGGGATTGTGACTCCACCACCTCCCCAGGCAGCCCATTCTATGGTCTATCACACTTTCTGTGAAGAACTTCTTCCTAACATCCAGCATAAACCTGCTCTGGCACAACTTGAGACTGCGTCCTCTTGTTCTGTCACTTGGTGCCTTGGAGAAAAGACCAACCTCTGCCTGGCTATGACCTCCTTTCAGGTAGTTGTAGAGAGCAATAAGGTCTCCCCTGAGCCTCCCTAAGGTGGATCCCATCTGGTCCCATAGACTTGTGAGTATTCAAAAGGCTCAACAAATGCCTAACTGCTTCCTCCTGGATTGCAAGGGGTTTGGTCTGCTCCCTGACCCCACCTACCAGCTCAAGAGGCCAGCTGTCCTGAGGACAACCTGTCTTGCTACTGACAATTGAGGCAAAGGAGGTGTTAAGCACTACTGCCTTTTTCTCATCTCCAGTTACTACATTCCCCTCCTTGTCCAATAAAGAGTGGAGGTTTTCCTTGCCCCTCTTTTTGTCATTAATATATTTATAGAAACAATTCTTGTTATTGTTCACAGCAGTGGCCAGCCTAAGTTCTAACTGAGCTTTTTACCTCTCTAAACACGACCTGGCAACATCCTTAATTTTTTTCCTGAGTCACTTCTCTCTCTCTTCCCAAAGGTGATGCACCCTCTTTTTTTCCCTTAATACCTTTAGAAGTCCCTTGTCCATCCAGGCTCGTCGTCTTCCCTGTCAGCTCCACTTTCAGCACATCGGGACAGCCTGTTCCTGAGCCTCCAAGATTTCTTTCTTGAAGGAGGTCCAACCTTCCTGGACCCTTTTGTTTTTAAGGGCTTTTTCCCAAGGTACTCTTCAAGTTAGTTCTTTGAATAAGTTGAAGTCTGCAGTCCGGAAGTCCAGTGTGGATGTTTTGTTGATGCCCCTCCTAGCTTCACTGCGTATTGAAAACTTTATTATTTTGCGGTCACTGCACTCCAGGCAGCCTCTGACCACCACGTCTCCCACCAGCCCTTCTCTATTCATAAACAGCAGGTCAAGCAGAGCCTCACCCCGGTAGGCTGGCACACCAGCTGTGTCAAGAAACTATCCTCTATACTCTCTAAAAACCTTCTAGACTGTCCCTTCTCTGCTGTGTTAAGTTCCCAGCCAGTATCTGGCAGGTTAAAGTCACCTACAAGAACAAGGGCTGGCAGCAGTTGTTTATAGAATAATACATCCACCTCCTCTTACTGGTTGGGTGGCTTGCAACAGACTCCAACTATCCTCAAAGGTAGAATATTTCATATTCTCATTGGGGACATGACAGGAACTGAGAACTTATGCTTAAAACTTGTACTAACGCACATGTCATGCCTCTAGTATTTGAGCCAGCAGTTCTGATCTGGGCATAAGCCTGGCACAGGACCTTTTCCAGTTACTGCATGTGTACTGGAACATCACCTCACTTCCCAGTTCCCATTCCCACACTGTGACTTCCCTCTCAAAATATGCACTGATCATTCAAGTTTGACCAAATAGATTCTCTTTTTCTAATGTAATGTCAATAAAACGTAAAAAACAATTTTTCTTCATATGCAGAAGAAATTCTAAGTCAGCATACGTATTCTTGAAACAAGAAGTTTAAACTGATGCTGCCTTCTCTAGCACATTCTTGAGCTACAGGGGTGGAGAAATACGGAAACAAGTTTTTTATTTCTCTAGCCACTGCTCCTTTCCAACTATCTCCATGCTGAAAATTAAAAGCAACCCTCCCTTTGAAAAAAAAAAAAAAACAAAAAAAAAAGCTGCATGCTTCAAAATTTCATTTCACAGCTTTTACTGCCTACCAAAAAAGCTGCTTCTTTCCAAGTTACACGGCCTGTGGAACAAAGCCAGCCTCACAAGTACAAGGGGTTTAAACACACACACACACTCATCTGCCATAGTCGATGTTTTAAAACGCTCTTTTCGGACCCTTTGGGAAAATTAATTATTTAAGACTCACGTGCCACTGATATTCGTCTCACATTTGAAGGTTCCTCTTACTCTTATTCCCAAACGAATTTAGCAATACTCCTACATTTCAACAGACCAGCAATTCCTCGAGGCAACAGGACCAGTCAGGGCAGATAACAATCAAGCAGGCATTTCCTCTTCTGTGCACCAAGACTGTCCCCAAAGGCAGCACATGAGTTCTTGTTGAAGACCTACTGAAGCACCAAAGGGAGCAGCAGAAACGACCTTCTAGTTGAAAAGCTAGAATTCAGTAAAACACCCTTCCAGACAGGCAAGTTGATCCTATGGGTTTCATCTACTAACATTTCATTTTCCTATCTCAAGAAAGATACCCTACAGACATACCCACTTGCAACAGACACTGCTCATGTATGACAGCAACCTTTCTATCTATTTTCTGGTCTTCCATGTTTAAAAATGCAATAATGATTACAGTACTTTTCTCCAGAAAGAAATCAATGACACAAGTTGGAGATACATTCTATCATCTTGACTATAGCTATGAAGGTCAAAGACAGCATTATCATTCACACCCAATTTGGGACCAAGTACTCAACAGTATTTTCAATCTGCTCGTTTCGTTCACAGGAACCTCCTTTGAAAATCAGGACTGAAGTTTATTATGACACTCCAACATCCTGCATAACACAGGAAGAACCTAGCACACCACTGCTCTTTACAGCAATCCAGTTCCCATCTTTCAACACAGAAAAAACCCCCACTTTTCAAGGACTTATTTACATGCTACATACATTAAGGTGCAGCACATATCAGGTCCTGTATATCCCATTATCTTTAAGTCACTAAGACAAATAGATTGGGATGCTCCTGGGACATTGTTTGACCTTCTGCACATCCAAATTTGCATAATGGTCTTTTTATCAACCATCATTTGCTTTCCACATGAAGAAATCTATTGCTTCATATCAGAATAAAGTCTGTATCACAAGGACTCACGGATCTGCCATTCCAGCCTTTCTAATTCACCTCTGAGGACTGCAGACACCTATAGTAAACTACAGGCTATGGCCATACACCTAAGAAAATTTAAATCACCTTTCAGGAAATCTTGAATTTTAAGTGTGAATTAATGTCCAAAATTCAGCTTTAATCCAATTAGAAGTTTTCTGAATTTGTAGATTAAAAAAAAAACAAAAAACAAAAAACAAAAACAAAACAACATATATATCTTAAAATACAGTCTCAAATTAAAGGAAAAATGTCCTGTGGACTCCATTTTAAACTCTAGATACACAAAGAATGTTGGGAAACAGGTATGTCAGCTATTTTGCCTGTGTATGTTCTTCCTCCTTGATAAACACAAAAGGGAATACATGCTCGAATAATAAACTGATATGTTTTAGGAGGCAGGACAACTCATTGATAAAAATTCAGCTGAAATCAGTTTGCCTTCAGTTACTAAAACCATAGACGCATCCAGCCAATGAAAGCACTTTTCTGAATATGGCAAGACTAATACCCACTCCCACACCCTGCTTTTACCTTTGTACAAAGAATAGTGTAACAAAATCCATCACACAGGCCCTACAGATAAATTGCTTTGAGTTTGAAGGAAGTTAACAAATTCTTTAGTTCTCTATAGCTAGTTTGCCAACATAGAGTCCTTAGCAAACGTGAGCACCTTTAGATGGACACCATAAAAGCTAAAGGAAAACCTGGAAAATGTCGAGGAAATGTTATGTGTTTGTTTGCCCTTTGTTTGTTTGTTTGTTTGTGGGTTTGGTGTTTGTTTTGTTTGGTTTGGTTTTGTTTGGGGTCTTTTTGGGGGTGTTTTGGTTGTTATTATTGTTTGAGTTTGGTGTTGTTTTGTTTTGTTTTGTTTTTTAAAAAAAAGGCAATAAATGACTCCACAACATTTGAGGATAGTATAGGTCAGGAGCTCCTTTATAGCAGCAAAGCTGTATTAATGAGAGTTCCCATCAAAATACTCTGCAAATCTCCTGTGCTTTTCCAAACACCAAGGGCAAGTTTCTTTAGAAGTGAGAGCAAGAAATTAAGTCTGTACAATCCCTATGTATATTTCCTTACCTAACACAGACAGCAGATGCATTCATTCACCAAGTTCTTTGACTAGCAGCACATATTGATTCCTGGATTATTATTTTATTTGTGTTTTAATAGAACCACAATAGCAACAATGAGCAGTAAGAAATTTAGCTACAATGGAAAACTCGCTATGTATTAGGAAGTTTGCCTGTATTACAACTTTCAAAGAAAGTCCTGCATTCAGAGATGCAATATACTGGAGATTCAATTTAAAAATGCAGTTAAGTGCACTGAAGAATAATCAGACTAAAGTGTACTTCTCACTTCTCTAACCATGACAGAAAGGAAACGTTATTGACAGCTCAATGCAATTTACTTGAATACAGAAAAAATACAGATGTAGAATACTAACAAAAGTGGGTTAACAGAAGAGCAAAGCAATCTACCCACAAAAAAAAAAAAAAAGCACCATAAGATCTTTGTGGGTTTTTTTTGTTTGTTTGTTTGTTTTTAAATGAACATTATTTCAGCAAAAAACAAAGTGGGTCTGGCAAAAGGGAAAGGGTAACTGCCACCCCAGAATCGAATAGGTGAAAAAAACGTTTCACACACATTTCCATTTAGTTTCTTATTCAGATTCAAAGGATTCCTAGTTCTGAACACAGTGTTGGAAGAAACACATTTAAGCATTTATTGTGCCCAGGTAGACATAAAATAAATTCAACAACATAAATTTAGATTGCCCAGCAAAATCCTGCTACCTTGCAACAGTCTCCAATGTAAGAAAACAACATAATCCCGAAGTAAGAAGCTCTTACCTGAAGTCTGGAATAAAGTCACAGGAAATAACCATAGAGGAGTACCAAGTTTGTGCACTCAGAAGCTCTTTCGTCTCAATTGTCATACTGAGAAACCTACAGTACCTTCTGAAAAGAAACAATGCTTTCTACCTCTTTAACAATCTTCCTGCAAAAAGTTACTCAGACACCAGATACTTTCATTGGACCAGCTGTTGACCTCCTTACTGCAGGACAAGCCTGAAAACTACAGTAACTTGTTCCTCTGTGACTTGCATGCTTTTGGAAGAGGATGAATCACTTAGATTTACACTTTCAATGGTGCACATCGCTCAGAAGGGAATGGTGGGGCAGATGTAGCCAACCAATAGCAAGACAAGACACACTGCACCTCACTTGGATGTTAACACCAGTAGATTTATTCCCTGACCAAAGAGGAAAATTCAAAATTCCCCCTGTAGTTCTGTCTATGGAGGTAGTGCTCTATTTCAGGTTGGAATACTTGTAGTTTGTATCTGCTTGTAACTAGTGATGACAGTCAATGAGCTACACTGCATCCTTGCAGCAAGGTTACATAGGATCAATAGGCTACCTTTCACACTTAGTATCATTTTGTCAATTAAAATAAAGCCTATAGTTGAAATGGGTTTTCTAAAAATGTGCATCTCTTAAGAAGAATCTTCTTCTGTGATATTCACACTTAATGACTAAACAATTGTAGCATCAGATCTGTACAAACATTGTCTTTGTATTATGTGCTATGACTTGGATCATAAGATATCATTTTGCTGAGTTACGTCATGTCAGATGGACATACTTTCATACAAATACACCGGTTACCTCAGTTCACAAATCTAGGAAGCTTGTTGGACAGATTTGATGCTTAATAGGACGTGCAGGAAACTTTGTGATGGGAGATGACAGACACTGTGGTTTGCTTTCTATTGCTTCCCTGTCAACACTCTCTCCAGTCTGCAGGCTATCACTGTCACCCTTCTTCAGATCTGAGGCCAAAAAAACCCCAGAAAATTAAGATAAGCAATGTTTACAAATAGTTCCAGCAACAGCAGAAGACTATCAGTTGCAGTGAAGATGCTCTTTTCACTAAAAACCATGCTAAGTGCCTCTTTAGCTCTTTACCAGTCTTGGATAGAAAGCATCAGTATTAAAAGTATTTTTCACTGCTATCTTCCCAGAAAGCAGTCCCTTTCTCCTAAATTAAGAATTGGTCATAACAGATCATATCCCTTTTAGACTGAATTGGGAACTCCATTAAAGGTTACATGGAGATGTCATTCAATCACACCTTCACACACAGAACATGGCTTTCTGCATACAGTCTTGTTTGATCCATTAAAGCTTGCTGTCAGTAAATGATCCACTATGGAAACCGTCTAACAACATCTGCAAGTGTTATAAGTTGATACAGCAAGATAGGGAAAATGCAGGGGTGTTTGCAGAAGACTTACTCATAGCTGTGAATATAGTTCTGCTAACAGTCTAGGAAAAGGAATTCAAGCTGCAATGGATGCAGAGAACAAACACGTTATCTTACTTTACCAGCAAAATAACAGAGTACCTGTTCCAGTGATTGGTTCTCTGAGCCTTTCAAAATTAAAGTAGAACAGTTTCAAGATTTGGTCTCAGTGAGGAACAGATAACCAGCAGCTTTATCATAAGTACTTAACAGGCATAGAAGGGTATTAGGAAGCAGACTGGAGGAAGGCATTAATAAATCAAAGTAGATGACACTTTAAAGTCGCTTACTTGTCAAACAAACATCTACATTGTCTAAGTAAGGGAAGCTACTTCAACTTTTGCAGGCAAAACTCCTTCCAGGGTGGTCCAGGAGATCTACCTGGACTCTTTCAAAACTTAAAAAGGGTAATCAACTGTAAAAGTGAATAGAACCATAGAATCGTTCAGGTTGGAAAAGATTCCTGAGGTCATTAAGTCCAACCATTAACCCTACTCTGCAAAGTTCACCCCTAAACCATACCCCCCATGCACCACATCTAAACATCCAGGGGTGGTGACTCAACCACCTCCCTGGGCAGCCTATTCCAATGTTGGACCACACCATGAATTTTTTTTTCCCTAATGTCCAGTCTAAACCTATCCTATTGCAGTTTGAGGCTATCCCCTCTTGTTCTACCACTAATTACCTGTGAGAGAAGACCAGCACCATAGGATCTACCAGAAAATTCCGTATGCTTCTATGCAGTCA
This sequence comes from Eubucco bourcierii, assembly GCA_013396675.1. Lineage (NCBI taxonomy): Eukaryota > Metazoa > Chordata > Aves > Piciformes > Ramphastidae > Eubucco > Eubucco bourcierii. The sequence continues at coordinate 252,902 of VWZE01014138.1, forward strand.
CACACACACGAGCTTGCAGGACAACAATTCACACAACTCAGTAGTAAGATAGAGGGGTACCTACCATCACATAACAATAACAAAAAGAAAATATTTCAAAGACACATCCACAAACAAAAATGGTACGATCTCCTCACTACCCCTAAAATGGATGCCAAGTGATTTTACAAATGGCATCTCACTATCACTTGAAGAGTTAAGAGGTTTTTATTTCAGTATTATGGTGTACATCCCCAAGTTTACTTTCTGCCTCCCCCAGGAGAATCAGATCCCATAACGAAGCAAGACGGAGCTGGAAAACACACCAATACAGGCTGTGGGCTGCAAGGTACTTCAAAGCTTGAAATATTTAATCTATTGATCTCTCAGCATTATTTTGTGAACAAATGATATGTTTTATTTACCACAGATATTTTCAGGAGACGTACAATTCAGATAGCTCCTTGTGAGACTGCTGACTACCAGTCCTTGTGAGACTGCTGACTACCAGTATGATCTGGACAAACAGAACCAAAAGTTGTCAGTCATAAAATTTAGATATACATACTGTTTTAAATTGGAGCACCTTTTTGTCCCACATTAATAGATTTTTTTTTTAAACAATCTAGTTGTAGAAGCTAACAATATTCTTCTAGAGAGTTCTTAACTTGTCATATATTACTTTTACATTGGAGGAATACTTCCTGCTCCCTCTACTTTGATACAGCTTCAGTAAATTAGATATTAACTTTTCATATTCTGCCCTCTTTTTTCCTACCCTTTTCCACTTACTCAACCACACCATCAAAAAGAATTGTCCTCTTTGCCTCAGCACCACCTTGGTACAAACAACAAGCACAATGGCCAAGGGGTCCTCTGAACTCCAGGTGGGCAGTGGATTGTGCACAAAACAATCTTCATGATAAACATGGTCCCAATACTACCACAGAGCCTTATTCAGGTGCTCAGTTCTCACACTGTAAAATCTACACAGTTATATGTGGAAGGAATTAGTTTTACTGTCTCATAACATTTAGCCAAGAAGACGAACTTCAAGCAGTTCTCAGTTTCCTTTGGTTCTGTTTCTAGAAAGCTCATTTATAAGAAGAATCAGCTGCCCTCCTTGGTTTTGCTGCAGTCAATGAGCGGGCATCAGGGTGCCTCTTTCCACGCAAAGGAGGGCCTTCCCCTCAGAGTGATATACAAACTGCAGCCTACATAATGTAACATTACCCCAAGGTGTAATAACACTCCTTTCATAGCACAAGAATAGGTATTACTACTGCTATGATTTATTTATGCAGGCAAATTCAAAGTTAAGTCAATAGCTTTTAAGGCCCTTAAGCACCTGTCCATACAACCACGCCACTACTGTCAGATCTTTTGTTTATACAGTCCACATCTTGCAGAGTCAGTGTGAGGCCGTGGTGCCACTCACTCTGGGAGCAGAAGGAGGAGCTCAGCACAAGGAGAAGCTAATTTTCTCCCAACACAGTGAAGCGGGAGGACAAGTAATCAACTCCAGCTCCAGTCACACACAGGCAAATACCCTCCTGAGTAAATACACACAGGGGCACTAAAGAAACCATCTGTCCTTTATGTGTGTGTCCCATTCTCACATGTAGTTTTGGGGCATAATTCTCCCATGTGCCAAACAGTCCATAGAAGTGCATCACGCTCTGTTCACTTCACCCATAGCACTGCAGCAGCTTACCACGCACAAAATGGTTCTGGAAGTACAAACTGGCTCAGCAATTTATGCAGCTGTGTGCACAGACAGCACTAACACCCAAAGCAATCTGTTCTCTCTAAGTGTTTGGTCAAGTTCACAAGCAAATGCAGAAAAATCACATGTAGCCTTTGTGGTGGCTTGTTGTCCTCATGTATGAGAGGTGCAAACAGCACTCACGAGAACTGTAATGTATTCCGTGAAAAGCACTTCCCTCATTGGCATACATCTTGAGTCTCAGCCTTCTGGAGAAAACTTTTGGAGCAAGAGAGTAGAGGACAAGATGTCCCTAAATTATGTAAAATTAAAAAGTAAGATTGATTGCCTGTCCTATCTTTGTTTTCTAATGCTGTCTTCCAAGTACACTTACTTTCCATTTTTTTGTTACACCTTGTTGAGGTTTGCAGCGTTTAACTTCCTTAATAGAGGTGCTCTCCGTGGAGTTCAGTATTAGGAAGAGTTTATCAGGATTGTCATTTTGCAAAAGGGCAATTAACAGGTAATTGAACCAGTCAGTCAATATTTGTATTTAGAAGCTCAGAGGCTTTGGGGTTTTTTAGTTGGTTGGTTGGTTGGCTGCTTGCTCTAAACCTAAAACACGACTGAGTTGTGTGCAGAGTGTGCAACCCTTAGTAGTCTTTTAGTTCATTTCCAGACCAACATAGACAAGAGTCTGCTTCTTTTAAGTCGAATGTCCGCTCCACAACTAACACTCTTCAGTATAGGCTGAAACATACAGAGGGAGGAGGACTAGGACTAACCATCATGTAAATATTTGTCAAATGGGATAGTGAGATCACAGAAGAAAAGTTTATTCATCATAAAATATGAAAAGCAACTCAAACTGCAATCTGGTGAATAGCTAACAGCCTTTGGGAAGGAGAGTCAAGCTGAACAAGGCTTCCAGTCTGCAACTGAAGAACATTTACCCAACGCTCACAAAAAGCCATTGCAGAAAAAAACAGGCAGTTTATCAGAACCAGTATATTTTTGTTTGCAACACTGTCAATAGTATGTTCTCTTCAACACTAATACATAATGAAGCAGGCCAGTAGAGAAGTTAAACTCAACATTATCTGTCAAATCCAGGATTCACAATTGGTTTGAAAAAAAGAAAATAACTTCTCAACACCAACTATTAGAAGGTAACTTGGTGTGTGCCACTGCACCTGGTGTGTTCCATTAAAAGCAAGTTAACACTTTGAACTGCAAATTCAAACTGGAAATCAGGTTTCTACTTCTTTAACTTGCACTGAAGAAGATAAGTTTGCAGTCTGTGGTTTTAGCCTACTGTAGGTAGACTACATGGTAAGAAGCCGTGATTCTATTATAGAATTCTACTCATAGTACAGAAGCAACAGTTCACAAAACTACATGTCTTCAACTATCAAACAACAATTACTCCACACAGCTGTTTCATGATATGAAGGTGGTGAAGGGCCTAGAACACAAATATTCTGAGAAGCAACTGAGAGGAGGCCTTATTGGTCTCTACAACTATCTGAAAGCAGATTGTAGCAATGTGAGTGGTAGCCTCTTCTCCCACGTACCAAGTGATAGGGTAAGAGGAAAGGGTCTCAGTTTGTACCCATGGAGGTTTAGACTGGACATTAGTGAAAAAATTCTTCACCAAAAGGGCTGTCCAGGGATAACAACAGGAATTGACTACCCATGGAAGTGGTTGAGTCCTTGAAGGTATTTAAAAGACTGTAGATGTGGCCTTTAGCAATATGGTTTAGCGCCCGCCATACCAGTGTTAGGTTTATTGTTGGATAAGCATTCCCAACTTGAACTGACCTACCAAAGCGTGGCCAAGTCATTAATCAAAACAGTAGTTTAGTTTCCTCATATACAATATGATAACAGACATTGCATGAAGAACTGGGAATATTCTGTTCTTAGAAAGGAGATAGAAGGGATAGAAAACTCCACCACTACTTGAATCACAGAAAAACTTTCCCAAACACAGTAGTGTAAAAAATTAAATGCCTTCCCTTATGTGTTTTTTACATCAAATAGGAACTGATTGAATTTGCAAGATCCAAAGGGAGATGCTGCTTTGACTCCATTTCTAAGTTAAACAATGCCCACTCTATTTCACTCGGCAATTGACTTGGTGACTTAGGTTATATCAGCCACTCAAAGCAACAAGATGCTTGCCACCACTGCAAAATACATATCTTTACATATACATATATTTATTAGTCAGCACACCAATGGACCCCAAAGGCATTATCTTTCCCATACACTACTACCAAAACACATCCACTTTGATAAACTGATCTACATTCTTCAGTTCTTCCAAATACTTTTACTTAATGAACTATAATTTTCCCCATGCCAAATATCACTCAGATATGGGTGACTGTGGAGTGCCCAATACAAGAAGGACAAAGTGTTGGAGCAAGTCCAGAGGAGGGCCACAAAGCTGATCAGAGAGTTGGAACACCTCTCCTATAAAGACAGGCTATAAGAGTTGGGGCTTTTCAGCCTGGAGAAGAGAAAGTTTTGGGAAGACATTGTACTGGCCTTCCAATATCTGAAAGGGGCTTATAAGAAGCCTGGGGAGGGCCTATTTACAAGGTTTTGTAATGACAGGATGAGGAGTAATGGGTTTAAACTAGAAAAGAGGAGATTCAAACTAGATGTTTGGAAGAAGTTCTTTACAGTGAGGGTGGTGAGACACTGGAACAGGTTGCCCAGGGAGGTTGTGGATGCTCCCTCCCCAAAGGTGTTTGAGGCTAGGTCAGATGAGGCCTTGAATGACCTGGGAGGTGTCTCTGCCTATGGTGGGGGGTTGGAATTAGATGATCTTTGAGGTCCCTTCCAACCTAAACCATTCTATAATCCTGTGACTCATATCAAATGTTGGTTGGTTTGGCTAGTTTGTTGGTTTAAAGACAAAACTGCCTGAGCTCCATTAATAACAACTTTTTTCTGAGCATGATTGGGCAACAATATTACAACACAACATTTTCCAATGGCATCAACACCGGAAAGCAACCTTTAATACAAAGCTATTTGCCTTATTAAAGACCATCATGCAGTATCACTTGCTCTTACATATATACCTGTACACAGTTGCACCCTATCATCACCACATCATGGCTTCATATGCTACATTTATCAGATAAAAGGTAAAACTCTGGCCTGATTCACACCATTGTTCCTAGATACAAATGAATAGTATTTGTAAACTCGGTACTTCAGAGATATTGACATGGATAGCAAAACCAGAAACTTTTCAGCAGGAATATTGTCTTTATTACAGAAACAATAAAACAGCATACATGCTGATGCTGCTTTTAAAATTAACAGAAAAGTCTGTTAAAAAAATTCTTTGAACAGTTGCACATCAGAGTCCTGATGAGAGAGAAATAATCCCTCATGGCCCAAAATCTGAGGCATGTGATATTTTACCTCTCAGACAATTCTTTATGAATACTACCAATTCTTTCCCTTTTCAGGTTTCTGGTATCAGAACAGGTGACCTGAAAGGAACCATTTTGCTGCATTTCTGCAACAAAATTATTGAGTGCTGTGTTGGAGAGCTGTTTTTCCTGGTATGAAACCATCCATAACCCATTCAGCACTGACAGTGACATCACACTTGAATAATCTTTAGGGAGCCTCAAAAGGCATGCATTTTTCAGTACTTCATTTTTAGAACGTATTTTTGAGTTTTAGAAGGGCCCTGGGAAATCTCTCTGGAAAGTGGACACATTTGACATCCACTTAATTAGCACACTCCCTGCTACTGAACACAGGCACATTACCCTATTTTTTAACAGTTTCTGCATAGAATACTCTCTGTTTTAAGCAGAGAGTAGTTAAGTGGAAGTCAGAAGCTACACTGACAATACTGAATCTGCAGTCAAACCTCCTTAAAAACAAATACCTAAGCAGACCAATAATACCAAGAAAACTACATGTGTTCTGGTAATCTACTGCTGACAGATGGAGATTGTACCAACCTCCTACTGACAAAGAAGATTATTAATGGATACAAATCTCATTCATTCTCTTGGAATTACCTACTTCAGGCAAGTGTCACTGAATTGTCATGTTTCCCAGCAGTTACAAAGGCCTGGTCATTCTACAAGGAATACCTTGGGCTTCCACCCCATCTCCCCCAGAAAACAAGAATAACTGCAACTTCCACTTTTTTTCAATATATTACATCTATATGCATATGCCAAATACATACAGATACACCTTATGGTTTGAAATGCCTATTCAAGGAGACAGTAGTTTACAAATGACTTAGGAAAGAAGCATATAGAACCAAAGATTCTTCATTTTTTAGTTGTTTCCCAGACCTGGTGTGCTGGTTTGAGGCTAATTGAAACATTTTAATAAAAATATAGATTACAGGCTGTGGAAAGAAAAACAATGGTGATGTCTACTTTATTCATAGGTTTGTTGAGATGTATAAAAACAAGGACACAAATGTAGATAAGGCAGACAGTCTGTTTCTCTGGGAGCTAGTGTGTCTTCTCTCTGCTGCGTAACCCAACTAATCATTCTGCTTCTAACCCCCCTGGCTGATCCTCCAAACTCACCTTGCATGTAAGACAGCCTCTGGGATAAGGTAGAGGGGTGGAAAAAAGTGGAAGGGCGGTTGGGAGCCCCTCATGGGGACTCTGATTTCTGGGAGGGTGACTGTGCTTCTGTATTACCTTTAGCTTGTATATTTCTGTAAATATTCATGTATATTGTGTATATATATGCTTCTATATTGTGCTAAGCTGTAAACACAACTTCATTCTTTAACTTCCAGCCAGCTGAGTCTAGTCTGGGTGAATTCATTTGAGAAGGGGGCGGTGGGGCAGGCAGGTAACTCCCAAACCATCACAACCTGAACAGTATTCACACGTGAAACACCCAAATCAAGATCATAAACAATATGACACACAAACGCATTACAGTAAATTACTTGTTAACACTATAAGGTCTCGGTGAGCTCGGCTATATTTGGTCAATATTTCTCATTTGTCAGGTAGTCTTTCCTCAACATTCCGAGTCAAGTAAGTATATCAATCTAAAAAAGCAAATTATTTCAGCAGAACAGGACATTTCAACAAAGACCACACCTACCTCTTCAAGCAAATGCAAATGATGTAGGAAGTGGTAATGACCTTTACATAGGTTACTTTGAAATCAGTTTCAGAACTTTTCTACCAATTCCCTCAAAATAAAACACGAAAATATTTTAGAAAGTAAAATGAAATCTTACGGCTTGAAATGCAGTAAGCCAGCCTGCAGTTGATCCTCCTGAACAGTTGCTTGTTGATTGGCCAAAGTATAAGTGTAAAGAGCTGAATGAAGTTAATGATCAATCCTGACACTACAAATATGTAGCAGATCAGAAGATGGCAAATGAATTGAGACTTCAGAAAGCCAACGATGTCCATGATTTGCTGAGAAAGCAAGAGGGTACCTTCAGACTCAAAATTCAGATGACAACCTGCAAAACCAAACAGTATCAGCAGTTACAAAGTGCATTTATTTCTATAAATAGATTCTCTACATAGATTTCCCACTTTGCACTTAAAGACACTACATATACTAAAATTAAACTTAATTCTACCGTACAAAAAGGTCTTAAGACAATATCTGTAAAAGTAAGCACGAAAAGCAAATACTGTGTTTCCAAATCAATTTATATTTGGCTTTGGAAATCTCCATATTTTAGTCTTAATTCTGCAAAACCCATGAGTATGAGACTCCATTTGGTGGACTACGACACTCCTCTATCAGGTCTTTATTGGTAAGATATGATCAAAATAATTAATATATATTTTGCTTTGATTGTCTGTACTTCGTAAAATATATACTGTGGCCTATACTACCTGCAAGAGCAGCTCTGCAGTAAAAATGAGCTTTAGGGCTTTAAGTTAGAAACTGTGTCTTCCTCTGCAGGCTATGGCAACCAAGAGGTAGCAGTAGCCCCTTAATTCTAGCTTTATCGACTTGCTCCCTTGACACATTCAAACATCAGTTAATTTTGGCAATAGAATAAAAGTTTGGCTATGCACAATACACATAATTTGTTTAATTATTCCCTGACACTTGTAGTTCTGTCAATTATACTCCATTAATTCCAGAAAAAAGCCACCAGTAACAGTACTAATCCATGACCCAGCGGTGTTTCCAAGAAAAAAAACAAACAACCAAAACCCAAAAAAACCAATTTTTGAGTTACTTAAGAAATGTTTGTATAATTATGGAAAGGACCAGCATCTGAGCATTCAGAAGAAGCGATCTCTGCCAAGTAATCTGGTCTATCACATACTGTACTGACTTCCCACCCCCCCATCACTACCACCAGCTATTCTCATCTGTTAAGCGAAAAAAATATGAGCACATGATCTCTCATTAAAGAGCATCCCAATTAAGCAGTAGGTGCTAGCATCCTGTTCCACTGTACTACACTGCTTCTCCCTCTGAGGCACAGGTGATTTCGCTGAGGAAGCTCTGAGACAGTATTTCTGAAAATGTCAGTCAATGGCTCATTGGCAATAACAAAACTGCAGCTTGTCAGCATCTCAGAGAATTAACTCAGGAAAAAATCTTTATGCCTATCTTTTTAGTTTATATGAGATGCTATTATACAAGGCACTGGGGTCTAGATCAGCGTCCTGAAATACTTGTTTTACTGCCCTTGCTGACTATGCTAACCACAGCAAAGACCACACACAAGAACTGCAGCAATGCAATAAGAAGTCATCTAAACAGGTTTTCACTGCAAAGAAGATAAAGAAAATTTTAAGAAAGAGAATCTGTATTGTCTAATTTATAGCCAGAAGTTATGGCAGTTTCAAGCCTATTGTTAACAGATAAAACGTGCCCTTTGTGTATCACAGATTTTGTTCCCTTTATCTTGATTCAGGACCAAAGCAGACATCACCAGGAGCTCTGAATGGCAGAACAGGCCTCTGTAGTAAAGAGCCATGATACTTGCAAAGAATTTTTCCAAGTCTAACCAATGAGTCTATTAAAGAGCACGGTAGACACTTATGACCGTGGTCTTTGATCAAAGGCCTTGTTTTTGTTGAAGGCTAAGTAGAATGTGAAATGCTGTGTAGTAGGAATCGCTGCAGTGATTCATGTCCCATCCTCTTCATCACACACTAAGATAAAGCACTTTATTAAAAAGAAAAACAAAACCACAAGATTTTAATAGCTTTGCAGAGTAAGATACAAGATTTTATTTCCCTGATTGGAACTACTGTACTTCACCATGTAGCAGGATTAGACAAATTCTTTAAAATAGAGTGAAACTGAATGGTTTAAAAGATGTTGCAGCACTCAAAACCTCAGTGACTGGCTTGTCCTTGGCTAAAACTGATCAATTTTTTTTTTTTTTTGGTGAGACAGTCCATTTAATTTCATCCCACCAGATCACTCTAACCTAATGTAATATCCAGAGATCAGTCAAAGACCAGATAACAAAACCAAACCCCAAATAAACAACACAACCCCCCCCCAAAAAAAAAAAAAAAAAAAAAAAAAAAGACACCACAAAAACCCACAACCCAACATAAGAGTAAAGAACTATCTACTTACAGTGGAGACCTCAAAATTCACTATTTCATATAATAAAAAAAAATTTCTATATCAAGCAGTTGATTGGCAGACTTTGTGACAAGGAAGAATTCACCAGAACCTTAGTCAACCAATCTGTGCTTTTCTCTTTATAATATTAGTCAAACTGTATTAAAATGTTATGTTTATGTGAACCATTTACTTCATACTGAGTATTTAAAACAAATCTTTGCAGAATCAAAATAAAGATTTGATGATCTTCATAAAACAAAACATTTTATAGATTTATGAAGCCACTATGGTATGTTTTGAAGTAATTTATTCCTTGCTTTCATACCTCAGTTATCAAATTTCAATTCTGTAAAGTTTCTAAGACATGTTTTAAAGTCAAATTAAATCTTCTTAAGCAGTACTACTGAAATGCATACAACCCTACTTGTAAAGGGAACAAGAAATCAGAACTATTGCTTAAATTTTGCCTTTCTGAAAAGTAAGGATACTAGAGACATTAATTTTCTGATTAAATGCAAGTTCGTTTCCCTACAAAATCAGCAACCCAAACATTGTGTACAAAGCACTACTAGCTGAGTATTCTATTTCTCAGATATAAATTAATTATTCAAAGATTTAAAAAATACTATATTTTTGGACTGTTTTCATGACTCAAAGAAATTAAGTTTATATTCTTGATACAAGCAACAAAAATGTAGACAATTTCTTTTCAAGAATCAACTCTGAGCTTGTGAAAGAAATGTAGCAACTTGCTTTTTAAGAGCTCATAGGAACTTTTGTCTTACTAAAGTTCCTCATGGGTAACATCAATGTAACACCAGTTTAGGTGATAAAAGAATCAGCTCTTTAATTCTTAATCTATGATGCTGGTTTAATAAATTACACTGATTTCCTTACAGATAATGACTGAAAATTACAGCAATCTTTTGAAAACAAAAGGGCCAGTCAGTGCGTTTTTTCAGAAGCTATTAAGATTGGAGAGCTGCCAAGAAGCTCTCTTGTATCAAACACCCTTTAGAAAAAACTAGGAGAAATTGGCCAGCTACAGCATCAAAATCAGATAGGAACATACTTTTAACAACAGTTTTTCTTCACATATAAAAGACTTAGACCACAAATGTCTGACTAGGGATCAAGTCAACAAGCATCCATTTAGATGCCTGAAACATCACAGGATCAGGTTTAAAAGCAAACTCCATGACTATTAATTCTACCTCTTTTCCCTCCACATTTCACTCTTCAGTAAGCTCCACTGTGTTTCATCTAGTCTTTGCATTTCATTCTGCTTAAAATATCTGACCAGGAAGACATAGAAGTGATAGAAAAGGTGAGCACCTCTCTTCCAGCAATTGCTGCCAATTATCAATGCTATTTCATACTTCAAAATCTGTAAGAATTTTGACGCTAGAACTAATGATCTTGTAAAGAACATGACTGCTTGCACTTTTAAAGAAAGCACGTGAATGAAGCAAAGAACTGTCACCCACTTGGTCCTAACTTCATGTAATAAAGTCAGTCCCTGGAATGCATAAAGCAACACGGTACCTATGTGACAGCATGTAAAGTAAGCTAATATTGTTCAATGAATAAAGGGCAGACAGCACTACGCACAGGTGTTTTCTGAACACATTTCAAGCCTATGCAAAGGTTTTCACTTATGTCTACTCTTCAATAAAGTCCTTAAATTCTTTGCTGCAAGTTAAGGACAACCAAGCATACGATGTTGCTGCCCATTCTTGCATTTTCTCACTGAAACCAGATTCCCGGATGGATGTTACAGACACCAAGACCATGAAAATATGCTCAAGTTAGATTACAGTCATTTCAGCAGAGCCTCTAAATGAATTTCAGTTGCCATCAGAACAGCAGATAGCAGCACTGTATTTCATATCATTCCATTTTAACAGTGTTTCTGTAACAAAATATATGTAAAAAGCAAGTCACCAGAAGCCCTTGCACTCTTCACCAAGCAACAGAAGTTAGTACCAGTGAGGTTACACCCATGTATGTATTCTCCTTCAAGAAGAAAGTATCAGTGCATACTATCAAAAAACCCAAACCTACCAACAATAAAAACTTCTGTTTGCTTCATGCTTAACTAGGCTTTCCTATCTCTCCCAGGCAACACTGGAGAATTACCTCCTGTGTTGGGTTTACCTGGAAAGGTTTAGGTAGTGGGAGGTGATGAAGGAATGCCTTCCATGAGAATACAACAAAAGCTGCTCTCCACATCAGATAAAGCCAGTTCCAACCAGCCCCAGTCACCACTGCTGGCCAAAGCTCAACCCGTAAGCGATGCTACAGGCACCTTTGTGATAACATATTTAAGAAAGAGTAAAAAATGCTGCACAGTAGCTGTGAATGGAGTGAGGAAAATGTGACAGAAACAGTCCTGTAGGTAGTAAAGTCAGTGAAGAAAGAGGAAAATACGTTTTAGGTGATGGAGCAAATAATCTCTGCAGCCCGTGGTGAAGACAATGGTAATGGTTGTCCCCATGCAACCTATGGAGTACCGTAGTGGAACAGTTATCCCTTCTCTGTTATGCCTTCTCTGAAAGCAGGTTTTCAGGCGGGAACTGCAGCCCATAGGAACTCAAGTTGAAGCAGCCTGATTGAGAAACCCCATACCCTGTAGGAACAAACCCAGCTGGAGCAGGGGAACAGTGCAAGGAAGAAGGTAGAATCTGTTACAGACTCACTGTAACCCCTATTCCCCATTTGCTTGTGCCGCATAGGACACAGCAGAAGCAGGGACACAGAAGAGGGAGGAGTCAAGGCGAGCCTGGAAAGAAGAAGCGGTTTGGGCAGGGGGAAGGTAGTTTTACTTTGTCTCTGTATTTCACTGCCCTACTCTATTACCAATTTGCAATAAATTAATCATCCCCCAAGTGGAATTTGTTTTGCCTATGATGGTAACTAGTGGAGAGATCTCCCTGTCTTTATGTCAGCCCACAAGCTTTTAATATCATTTTCTTCCTCTGTCCTGCTGAAGAAGGGGAGTGAGGAAGCAGTTTGATGTGTTCCTGGCAGCCAATCAAGGTCAACCCATCACACCTCCTCAGAAAAGCCCTAAATCAGGGAAGAATTTTAGCATTCTTGTCAGTACTTCTCTCAAAGTTAAAGGAATTTAATAATGCCTTTAGGTTTTCCTGAGGAGTCATGCATTCCTGAACCACATACTTTGTAACACACACCACCACAAAGGAAAGATCAGTCAGCTTGGCTGTTTCAAAAGCTGAAGAATGAATACCATCTACCAGCAATTGTTAGGATTGTTAGGATTTCCAGTTTATAGATTTGCTACAAAATTGATTTTTATTTATACTCTATTGAGCACTGAGACAGTATAACAGAGTATAAACCAAAGAAATTAAAGTAATCCAGAAGTTTTTGAAATGGTTACTATATCATAATGTTTTCTTCTTCCCCTTTCATATTTTCTTCCTGCTTCCTGTAATGCGAACTCTGCATGCCTTCCAGGACACAAGTTCTCTGCGTATGCACACTCTCTACTGGTAAAATGCACAACATAACCACTCTTAGCCCTGACAGCCTCAATGTTTGTCCCTTTACCAAGTATAAAGGAAAGTGTTTATAGAGGGAAGCAAAGGGGATGACAGTAGCCTGGGAGAGGCATGCATAGTCTGAGAAGGAATAGGAAAGTTGGAGAGTAGCTGCTCAGCCTTGCCCCCTCTTCCAGAAATGTAAAATATTCAGGGAAGAGGGAGCTGAACAAGGAAGCCACAGGGAATAAGGCTTAAATCATAGAATCATAGAATGGTAAGGTTGGAAGGGACCTCAAGGATCATCTAGTTCCAACCCCCTGCCATAGGCAGGGACACCTCCCACTAGTACAGCTCACTCAAGGCCTCATCCAATCTGGCCTTGAACACATCCAGGGAGGGAGCATCCACAACCTCCCTGGGCAACCTGTTCCAGTGCCTCACCACCCTTACTGTAAAGAACTTCCTCCTAACATCCAGTCTAAATCTCCCCTCTGCCAGTTTAAGCCCATTGCCCCTTGTCCTGTCATTGCAGGACCTTGTAAATAATCCTTCCCCAGCCTTCCTGCAGGCTCCCCTCAGATACTGGAAGGCCACTATCAGGTCCCCTCGAAGCCTTCTCCTCTCCAGGCTGAAGAGCCCCAACTCCCTCAGCCTGTCCTCATAGGAGAGCTGCTCCAGCCCTCTGATCATCTTTGTGGCCCTCCTCTGGACCCGCTCCAACACTTCCATGTCCTTCCTGTGCTGAGGGTTCCAGAACTGCACACAGTACTCCAGGTGGGGTCTGACGAGAGCAGAGTAAAGGGGCAGAATCACCTCCCTTGCCCTGCTGGCCACGCTTCTCTTGATGCAGCCTAGGACTCGGTTGGCTGTCTGGGCTGCATGTGCACACTGCAGGCTCATGTTGAGCTTTTCATCAACCCAGACTCCAAGGTCCTCTTCCTCAGGGCTGCTCTCCAGCCATTCACCACCCAGCCTGTATTTGTGCTTGGGATTGTGCCTACCCAGGTGCAGGACCTTACACTTGGCCTTATTGAATTTCATCAGGTTGGCCTGGGCCCAACTCTCCAGCCTGTCCAGGTCCCTCTGGATGGCATCCCTGCCCTCTAGCAAGTCGACTGTGCCACACAGCTTGGTGTCATCTGCAAACTTGCTGAGGGTGCACTCCATTCCTCTGTCCATGTCACTGACAAAGATGTTAAACAGCACTGGTCCCAGCACTGACCCCTGAGGGACACCACTTGTCACTGGTCTCCAGGTGGACATTGTGTCGTTGATCGCCACTCTCTGGGTTCGACCATCCAGCCAATTCCTTATCCAGCGAGTGGTCCATCCATCAAGTCCATGCTTTTCCAGAAGCAATACAGAAATAAATACAAAGCAATACAGAACTCCTTGGAGGTACAGTCTTTTAGCAATGGCTGGGCTTGAAGCTAAGTGAGACATTTCTTTGAAGAGAATAAACTACTTAACTTTAAAGTACTTCTGTTCCAAGTTCCTAGATACATTACCAAAAAATGTCAGGATGAAAGTACAGCAGTTATTCTCAGGTGCAAAACAAAGTTCACAAAAGTAGTAGTAGTGGAAAGTAAGTTACTTCTTTCTAGCATGCCAAGTGTTGCTCTTCATCCATTTACCACTCAAGTTTCTGTACGTGTCTGTATATACGTATATATATGTATTTATCTATGATTAAAAATAAAGAGTTGCATTAGGATATTTAAGACCTGGAGGAGACTATCAAGAATTCAGAGTTCAGTTCTGGAGACCACATAGTCCCTCTGTTTCCTTTTCCTTTTTCGCAGTCTATTAATCACTCTAACAAGTTTCTTGTGCTGCCAGCAAGGGCAACACAAGAAGTACGAGTCAAACTTAGGGACTGAGCAACAGAGCAGGACTAAACAGCAAACAAGAATTTACAAGAGAACATACTCATAAGTCAAGCACATATGCCATCACAAATATATATAGGCAACCTGGATAGTTCCTCAAAAATAACATAGGTGAACAACAGCAGAGTCTAGGACAAGCAACTATATCATGCTTGCAGCCAGTTTAGTATTTGCTCTCATAGGCAACATTAAGTGGTTAGTCAAAGGTAATCTGGCCCACACATTACTGCACCCTCCTCTAGAAAACACAAAGTCCTTAAAATTTATTTCTACAAAGTAACTTGAGTAGATTATCTAGTTTGCTGCAGAAGTACATGTAGCTTATCAAATAACAGAATCTAAATGTCTGCAACAAACTAAACCTTCTCAAATACAAATACATCTTGGCATGTATACAAGTACGGATACTTTTGTGTTTTGCATGAAATTGTGTACAGAACAGTCAGGGACCATTTGAGGCAACTATACATTCGAGGTGTAGAGATCAGAATCCACGTAGTTAAGCCATTGGTCAATGCACATCCTGTGAGAAATCTTTTGATGGTGAGATACACACCATCTTCCCCATGCACAGGAAATGAATACAATAAAAAAACCAGAGGCAGCTGGGGCAGTACACCAGGATGTTGTCACCTGCATCATGATATTTACTCAGTATTGAATGCACACAGCAGAAGTTGATCATCTCTGCACTGCGTGGGCATTACTGGAACAGTTTCAAGACAGGAGTAGCTATTGAGTTCTCCAGTGGTTTTGATAAAGATATTTCTTTTCTAAAAGTCCTAAGAAGTGTGAAGAGGCAAGCAGGTGAAGGAACCAGGGCTCGTTTTGCTTAGGAAAGGAGGTCTCATCTATGAAGACTCATGATTTATGCCTGCTAAACACTAATTACTCGTCTTAAAGAACTGTAAAGTACATTCATAGCAACACAAAGGGTCAGCACAATGTACAGGAACTGCCTATACTCTCAACGGATGTTGGGTCTCATTCTCTGGTTAGGCTAGCTGAGAGCTAAACAGGACAAGAGAGATGGGGGGAGGAAGCTGCCTGCGTGAGAGAGGACAGTTAGCACAGCTGCCCTTTGTGGGAGTCAGGCGAGACAGGAGGTAGCTGTGTGGACTGGGAGGCTGGTTCTTATCAGAGTGAGAAAGTATCAGAAGCAGCAGCCTGTAACCAAGGAGAGAATGGATAAGGCCAGTTAGTTCTAGTCCTGTATAAGTATGTGCTACTTGCTGCAATAAAGGGGCAATCTTGGATGTATCATATTGGCATCGGATGGTTGTCTCATCTTGCATCACCCTTCACCCCATTCCTAGCGGCCCTAGGCGCGTGTGCAACTCCGCATCATCTGTGACCCCAAAGTTCAGGATATGTATCATTTGGTGACCCCAACCTCGGGTGACCCCAAAGTTCATGATATGCAACAAATGGACAAAATACATCCCCCATATCCAAACCACCTTTACTCCTAAGGCAATAAGGAAGCATGGATCACATGTTTAGTTCAAAGTTTTAAATATTTAATCCTGCTATTCTTATCCATAATGAGTTAGTTACAAAGACCTCAGAAGTAGCATATCCTAACTCCAGTCTTGCAGCAGGAAGCTTTCCACACCACTAACACACCTACGCACTTAAATCCAGAGAGAGAAGTTTCACATCCAATCAGTAGGCTTATTAGCATCAGCAATTCCATTTCTATATACAAGATGAAATTCTTTATAGATAGGATTAGAAAACAGTGTGGATTATTGTCTATCCTTTCCTGGATTTACCCGTATCCTCTCATGAAAAACTGCAGCTTATTTAGAACATGCTACTGAAGTATGTCTGGCAAGATCTGTCTTGCTGTCCCATCTTCCACACTGGAAACTCAGAACAACACTCTTAAGAGAGCTTTGAGACAATCACACAGCAAGCTTGTGGCAGAGTCAACTCCAGAACCACAACCTGCCAGTTCCTTGGGCTCCAGCTTTCAACACAAAATGGTACTTTTCATCTTCCTTTATTTGCCTTATTGCCCATGCTCAAGTTTCCCTTACGATAGCTTCTGACAGGCCATATACAGAGCGGAGGCACATCCTACAAAGACAGTCAATGGCAGGAGATGATATAACAGGTATAAATGCAGGAGATGATTCAAACTTGGATGTATGTGCTGATCTAACGGATTCTACTTTTCCTTCTTTTCTCCATTTCTCAAGAAAAGAAAGTCAAGTATTCAGCAACTTGGTTGACTCTGTACTATAAACCTGAAGTTACAACTTTAGTATCAAACCAACAGTATTGGGTGCACATGCATACAAACATCTATCTCTCATTATTCCTACAGAGGAAGGAATTAAAGGCATTGCTAGATGTCTCAAGGACAACAGTCAGAAGATAAAGGCATTGCTAGATGTCTCAAGGACAACAGTCAGAAGATAAAAATTGTCAGTACTTGGGAAAGAATGATCTTTCTTCAGTACCCTTCCATAAAAGGACCTTTTTGTATTTTCTAGAATTGTGATTTACCCTTTAGTAATTTTAGACAGCTCTTTTCTAGAAGTCTAATTCCTAACTCTGTGGTTTTGTTTTAAGAAAGCCAGAGTATGCAACTAATGAATCATATATAATCTGTGGCAGAAAAAAAAAAAAAAAAATCCAGAAAGTTGCAGAGACAGAGCATAACACCATGCTAGCAGTACCACTGCTTTACAAGTGGGCCTCCACCACCAAACTGCACTGGCAAAAATTTTCTACTGTTCCCCAAAACTCAATATAAATGTTTTTAACAGCATCTCTCTCCAAGTAGCTGCAAGGCCTGCTGATGAAAACCTCATTTTCCCACTTGGTAGATTTGAGCCCCCACGACAATACTGCCATAGTTGCAGCAGGTACATGGGACAGATCACATCCTCTGTACTTCCAAATTACAAGGATATGAGGGAACAGAGTTGACTTACATCTGTGAGGGGATCTAAACACTTCTAGTACAAATCAAAAGATGTTGCTAACAGTGCTGGAAATTAAAAAATGCCATCCTGATTGCAACTCCAAGTCAGCTGTTATGCTTTTTCATCTTCTATGAAAGCAGACTGCCTCCACCTAAGCCACTTGCATATTCTTAATTAATATGAAATAACATTCATTAGTATGCTCCTTGAATACGAAGGAGACATTATACAGAAAAAGACTTGCAACTTTGTATTTTTAACTTCCAAGTGTTAATTTAATTGGTCTGTATTCTATCATACGATGCTGAAGAGTAGATGAATTTCTCCTTTATGAGAGAAAAGCAAAATAAATTAAAACAAACTCCTAGAACTGGAAACGACAACGCATACCCAAGAGATAGCTACACCAACACAGGGATACACAGGATAGTAATAAAGGATAGCAATAGTCATTCATTAAGTATTTTCTAAAGCTTGTTTCTGTAGAAAATAATTACCTGAAGAATAAATGTGGCAAGGAAGTTTCCATATTTATGGTTCAAAGAAAATGAACTGCTGCCTTAAAGACCCAACACTTAGAAAAATGTGTCTTACGGCTCATATGTAGTTGGCATGGTTCCAGAAATTAAGATGCGGGCTTCTGTGACAGGCTCAGTTGCACCCACACACAGAGCAATCAAGAATTCAGATGTAAGGTGAAAACCTAAATAAATGCAGTGACTGTTTTACCTACATTTCAGTGGTCCCATTGCACATCACTTTTCACTCCCCTCTGCCTCCAAAACAAGTGCTCAGAACTGTTCTGCTACACCATGAACTCAGAAAACTTTTGGCCTCCTCATTCTGCCTGATCATCAGTCCCCTAATAACCTAATTTAATTTGAGAACTTCAAAGAATAAAAGCCTTTATCACAGACACTGGATTTATCAAGTCCAATAAAAATGGGAGGTTTTATTTTGGACTTGAAGCCCAAAAGAAACCTCTCAACAAGCTTCAGTAGTCCTTGCCTCAAACCCAGACAAACATGATATAACCAACCACTGAACTTGTATTCGCAGCACCTAAATGCATGTCTAGACAAAAACACCTCAAATATACAGCAAAATCATTCAGAGAAAATACTTGATCCAATAGCACTTACTTTACTGGATGGCAAGTGTGCAGATGTTACAGTTCCTAAGCATGCTGGTAAGAATCCAGTAACATTTTAAAAAATTTCACACACATCAGGTCTGATGTACAACAGGTACACCAACATCTACCTGCATTTTCTGCAACATCTTTGCACAACTTCATGTGCCTAAATCCTTTTAAAAGACTAATTTTGAGTATTTGTCCTATTAAATTCAAATAAACTTGAGACAGTTTTACAAGGCTTAAATGCAGAATTAAGCTCTTCTCTGTCTCCACCTTAGGTGAAAAGCAGTGCTTATGTACATTGTCAGAGGTATGGCAATATGCATGTAAAAACCAGACACTTGGTAATTGCACTTTCCTAGTTCTCTTCCTGCTTAATCATAGTCCTACTGCCCCTCTACTACTATTGTGCAAGTGGAACATACAGTTTGTTTCAATTACTTTGATCCTTTAGATTTGTTGGTTACATTTGTTGGTTATGGGAAGATAGTGGTAGCTCCTGCCTATCATCTGCACATGTGACAACACTGATGTTGTTACTGTATTGTTTTCTGGTATTTTCACTAATACAAAAGGAAAAAAAGTATGTTTGTGCAAGTTTCAGCACTCTCTAAACATATCCTCAGAAACAAACTAAAGTTAACCCATGACAAACCACCCGTGACCTGGGTAATTTACGAGGTTTTCCTTCTTCAAGGACACATGTAGGCTGCTGCAGACGGAATGCTTCCAGGCCTTCCAGAAGCGCAAAGCAGCACCTGTACTAATGGTATTTTCCGAAGTGCTGAAAAACATGGTGAGAAGAGGCAAACTACGACACATG
Source organism: Eubucco bourcierii (assembly GCA_013396675.1). Taxonomy (NCBI): domain Eukaryota; kingdom Metazoa; phylum Chordata; class Aves; order Piciformes; family Ramphastidae; genus Eubucco; species Eubucco bourcierii. The sequence continues at coordinate 272,462 of VWZE01014138.1, forward strand.
AAGATAGGGATAACATGGAGACAGGGAAAAGCATGAGGCATTTTGAACTTTAACACAGTAGTTGTTATTTGAAATGGATTAAAAATCATGTTCCATTTCTACACAAAGAAGTCTCCAGAATAAGTTTTTTCCCTGTCTTTAACAGCAGGTTTTCAGTCAGGTGTTCCACATATTACTAATAGGTAAAAAACAAAAATCACAGAATTTCCTGAGTCTACACAGGCAAACCTTTTTATTCATCTGGATCTTGCTGGGAAAAAAATGTGATTGAAATTTAGCTTTGTTGGCCAGATTAAAAAGAAATCTGGTGTATGTCAGGAAATTTTCAGGCATTAATTTCTGGCATAATCAGTGTGCTCGTCGCTGCCTGAAGCTCCTAACCTGGTAAGTAAACCCTCCCTTAACGATCTTTATCTCTGACTTCTTTCCAGCCTAGAACTGGTTGTCTTTCCCTGTTCCTGTCATTTATGCTACAGCAGAAACCTCAAGTGAGGACAGTCCTTCTGCAAGCAGCGGAAAATTACTTTAGTGTTAAGCTCATTGTGGTAGAATATAACAAGACAGACAGAAAGGCTGAAGGTGAAAACTGAGGCACAGAAATAAAAAGGCTTTAAGTTCAAAATGAAGACCAGACTATAATCAAACATGTCCCAGCTGTGGACTCACTAGTTATTAAGACTGCTTTGCCCAGTTCCTAACACACAGTTTATGTACTTTAGGAAATCCATTACAGCCATCATATTTTTTATTCACAGTACCAAAGAAGGGTCTTTACAGCATCTTCATCCTTGCCACAACACACAGTTACTCATTTCCATTTCCTCTTTCCCTGACTCTACCTTGACCCTATCACATCTGTAGTCCCAGGCGGGAGAGGAGATATGGGGAAAAGCACAAAAATGAAGTGAGTCAGCAGTTTCTGAGCAGCACGGGAGCATTAGTCAGAGATGATAAGGGTACTCACCACACAGTGAAATGTGAATGAGCTTAAAAACACCAAACAACAGACTGGTGAGCAAGCTCTCCCAAAAGCCTGAAACTGAATCACTGGGGAAAGTTACTGAGCAGACGAAGCACTTAGGAAAAAACACACACTCGGCTATCATGTAGCAGTGCCAAAACACAACAAAGCACCCAGGGTACTGCACTCAGCCACACTTCTAGTTTCCTTCGAAAAAAGCCCACCACATTCAGTACAGCTAAGTCAAACACATCTAAGGAGACAGTTGCCTTGACTCATATAACGTTTTCCCTAATGAGGGAGGTCCACGGCTGCAAAAGATTTCACTGACTAAAGCACATGCACGGTGTACTACAATGTGGTATTATCCTCTTGTTCACGGGCTCTCTTACCGGGATGTACGAACAGAAGTAGTAGTGATAGTAGTTAGAGAAGTGCTCTACATCACGCTGTGGCCATCTGACTTTTAATAATTCAAGGCCAGATTATTAGTACAAATTCTAAAGGCCACAAGTGCATATTTGGGACACAAAAATAATCTCTTGCTAACCTCAGCAAAGCAGTGACAGTGTCTTTCTGAGTTGAAGCAGGTTCAAAGGGTGCTGTTTCCAGTTTTCACCTTCCAGCAATAAAATCAGGGTATACAACAGAGAACAATAAACCTTTTTTCAGCAGGGCAGAGAACGGTCATGGGATTCTCATCCATCACCTACAAGAGAAGCCTTCTCTTACAGGGTTCTTCTCTGTTATGGTACAGTAAGTACCTTAAATTGCAGGTGATGTACAGCTGTTGCCCCAGGAAAGTGCAGCTCACTCAAGAGAAAAAACAAGCACTGCTGCAGTGCATCTGGATTTTGGCTGAACAGAAGACGACTTAGTGAAAAAAAAAAACAAACAAAACAACCTCCCCACCAAAGTTACACCTACTGGGTTTAAAGAAACACAGTTGATTATGATGTTCTGGGCACAGTTTTCTCTGTTCTGTGACTCTGACCAAGCACTGACCTCTCTTGGGCAGTTTCTCTCCTCCTAAATCATAATATTTACAGCTTCTTGTGAAGCACTTACTAAAATGTGCTATTTACCTGCTTGCCAACAACACGACCGAACTTTCCTTAATAGTAACATTTAGCCATCGGCAGCTTACAATACTCTGTTTACTGCAGGCCTTCTGCTAAATTCTTCCACATGCATTCTAGTCCACTGTCTTCCACAGACGCCATTAGGTTCATTTTCAGGTACACCTTATTCAGGCATTATTATGCAAAACATTAATAGGAATGAGCAAAGTTGTGCATAATATTTACACGAATTCCCAATCTGACTCATTTAATCCATAGCATCTGAAAAAACCACAGTATTAGAACATATACAAACAGCTAGAGAAAGCTTCCAGTCAGTAAATGACAGCAAATGTTTGAAGTACCTCAACTATTTTAGTGATCCATATAGTCAGTCTTTATACAGAGGTACTCCTGACATACTATAAACAGACCTCTGTATGTTTACAGCAATTTTTTCACTCACATAGCAAGCTAGGGAAGAAAGAAGGGTGCAAATTTCAGCTTCACCTGTTCCACAGTAGCTTCTCTAGTTCACTAGCTTATAATTCTTTTGCAAGTCATTCTTAAATGTGAAGTGATCACCAGTACAAGCTGAGGCTACAATCACTTGACACAACTTTCTGGGCTGGGCACATCACTATCTTTAAAGGACCATTTGGGGGATTTTTAAAAATTTTTTTTTCCTAGAGCTTCTTGCATCCTTCCACAACTTGTAAAGCACTTTCAGTTTTCATGAAGCAGCAAGGTTATACTCTCCCACACAAGCATCTGCATGAGGTATACCATTCTAGGTGTTTCCACATCTTAAAACATAATTCTTAGAAATGGATAATGAAGACTAAATTACACTGTTCAAACAGATTCAACTCCTGGTTCAAGGCGTATGAGAACTCACTTGTTGAAATAAATGGTACAAAAGAATACTTGTTAAAAAATATCCCCCCTTGGAGTTTCGCCTGCACCACATGGTATCAGCTGACACACCTGAAGTCAGTTTGCAGCCATTGTTTAATTTGGCTTAAATATCTTAAGAGACACGGGCAGTAGGCAGAGCTCTTTAAACAGGTGAACTCATTCCCCTTTCCTCCGCCTAACCACTGCTCACGGACTTCTACGCACCGCAGGGAAAAACAGCTACGACGGTCTGTGACTCTGACCTCGCACATCCTCTCCGAATCCACAGGCGACGGGGACACGCTACGCCCTGCCGCCACGGAGAAGTGCCTTTGGGGCGGAGGCAGCAAACAGGCGATCGTACGCGCCGGTTTCCGCGGCAACCTCCCTACCCAGCCCCTAGCACCACCAGACCCACCGCTGCGAAAGGTGAATACCGAAGGGAAGGTGAAAGGGGCCGCTGCGACCGCTTGGCCCAGCAGCGCTCCGCGCCCTCCGGCGGAGGGGGACTCAGCGGGGCAAGGCCACCAGAGCTCCGCCGTTTCCACGGAAACCTAGGCTTGGGCCGCGCTCGCCACACAAAGGGGACCCACGAACGGCAGGAAAATTCTCGGCGGCCACGGGAGAAACAGCGCGAGAGGGCCGAGCGCCGGCGGGCGAGACACAGCCCGGCAGCGAATAAATTGGGGAACTTTTGGCCGCAGCCCGCCTCCCGCCCCTCCGCGCCCTTACGCCCCGCCAGCGGCAGCCGACCCCTCTCTCGTAGCCGGTACAGCGTGCCGGAGGGCGGTTGTCTCGGGGAGTGGGCTGGGTCTGGTTTTGGGTGGCTTTTTTCCAGATGTAGCGCCCCGCCGGCAGGAGAAGGATGGCCCCACACCTGAGGAGCTCGCTGGTCGCCAGGGAAAAAGCACGTACCTGGCGCCGCCGGGCCTTGGCATGCGCGCCGCGCTGAGGCGCCGAGAGCGGGCGTGCGGCCGGGCGGCAGCCGAGCCGCACCAACTGCCACTAGTTTGCACGCGCCGGGAGGCGGCGGGCTCGGGCGGGGCCGCCAGGCTCCACCCGCCGGGCGGCTCTGGGAAGCACGGTGTGCCCCTCGCCTGCCCTCCCCGCCGCCGCTATGTCACTTCCTCCCGAGGCGGCGGGCAGGGGCGACCCCTCCCCATACTGGCTTTGCTCGCTCCTCAGGGCGGTGTCCTATGGAGACGGGAGCAGAGCCAGGTGCCTGGGCTGATAGCTGTCGACCCTTGCGGGGGCAAACGAAGAGTAAGGATAGAGGAAACAAGTTGGGCGGTGCCCACACGGAAGCCCTCCTGGAGTGCAAGCTGCAGATTGTCCTGGGGTGAAGGGCACCCCTGACTGTCTGCTTGTTCAAGTAGAAATTAGGGAACTGAATACCAGCTCCATGCCCTGGGTGCTGTGGAGAAACATAAGTGTAAATGGCATTCATCCATGCACCGAGTACCCTGACACACGATACGCATTCTCTGAAAACGCAAATGTTTTCTCTGACTGTGGTCTGAAGAGCATCATTCCTGGGTAGACAATAGCAAGAACTGAGTCTATTAAACATCCAAAGTGTTGGAAGTTGATAATGGCTGCCGTGACATCACTGGAACAGCAGCCAGGTCTGCAGGGTGTCCATTTGCACCAGGGCTGAAGGGCTTTTGAGGCTGAGGTCTGATGGGGAGGCTAGGATAAGCTGACTGAAATGGAGCTCTGTAAAAATCCTAGTCCCTAACAGGCACACAACATCACTGTTTTACGCCCTATGCAACTTCTGTTTTTGAAAAGTACTTGAAGAAAACATTGAACTATTGCATTTGCATTATGCATTAAACATTGCCAGAAAGAGGATATAAGTAAGAATTACTGGTCACTGAAGGATGTTAAGAAGGGAGTGAGAAAAGTGTCCTGCCAAAAATATCATATCTGTGAAGGACAAGAGGCCTGGCTTATGGACTTAATGTAGGAGTGGAGGCCCCAGGTTGATCAGAGCCATTGAGACCTAGAAGTGTCATCAGGACCCTGACAGAGTTCTGTTTAGGAGGTCACTGTTTGACAACCTTCTTCCCACTTAGTTGCACTTTGGTGCTTCAGGGCAGTGATTCTAAGTGAGATGAGTAAATGGTTATTTCTCCAGATATGCTTTAAAGGAATGACCTTGTGTCTGCATTTTTAAAAAGTGTCACTTCCAAGCAGAGGGAGAAGACTTAAAATTCCTGAATAAGGTACTTAATTCTGGAGAGTGGCTGGGTTTTTAACATACTTGTGTTCTAAGCATCCTAGGTACTTTAGGCACCTCTGTGTACTACATGTACAGATTTTAAGGATATTATTCCAACGCATCTCAAGATATAAGTGTTTCCCTGATAGCCGAAGGTCTAAAAATCAAGCACCTGATGCTGAGTGTGGTAGTTCCTAAATGTATTTATCTTACCTGGCCTTGAGATCAAGCTCTCTACATACAGTTATTTGTATATTCCCCATTTTCTGGGAAGCCATTTGGGTTCGTGCTTTTATTAGTGTTAGGCTGCAGCTGAATGTAATAGGATTTATGGATGCTTTACACCTGAGAAAACTCTCCAATTGAGACATAAATCCTATTTTTGATGCAGTACATCTATTTCTCAAAAGTCTAACCAGGAGAGTGTCAATAATAAGCCCCTCTTACTTAAATTGGGAGTTAAAAGGAAATCGTATTAATGATATAAAGCTGTTAGATACCATGGTAAAAACTGAGCCGTTGTGTGTTAGAAACAAGGTTGGAAAAGATCTCACTACTTTTTTAGGTCCTAAGAACAAGGAGGATAGAAAGAATTCAGATTCTCTTAAGCTCTACCCTCTAGAGCACTGAAAAGAGTATATTAAGATTTGCACAGCTAATTAAAACAAAGCAAAACAAACCCAAACACCACAGCCATATGGCCAAGAGCAGCTAAATCAAGTTTCTTCAGGTCTCAGTTTTGGCACTCGTTCTGAGTGCTTGAGTTTGCAATCTCAATCAAGTTCTTTCCCTGTTGCTTGTCAGCATACAAATATATTGCATGGGGCAAGACTTGAGAGTTGAGTTTGGAACTTACATGAGGCGATGACTCCTCCCAGCTATCCAAAGGGCATTTCTCACTGTGTGAAATTCAATGAGTTTCCTTGTAAGGAGGGGGAAAATAATTAAAAAATCACAAAATCACAACAGAAAAACATAGCAAAAAACCCCCGAAACAGACGCCCAGACTCCTGTGTGCAAACATTCCAGTCAGTAGGGAACTAAGTATTTGTCATAGCTGAAGTGAAATTAACTACTCGCTGGTTCTAACTGCTGGACCCCAACCCTGCTCACTAGATGCACTTTTAAGTGTCTCGTGAATCTGATTTCACAAACTTAATTGTATGCAAAAGCTTCTCTATTATGGAACATTCTGCAGTTTTAGCTATGCCAGCCTAGAGAAAGGGGTGGTATCTGTAGTACTGATGCTGCTAGACTGATAGAGGGAGACTCTATGATACACTGCCATGAGCAGCTGGACTTGAGAAGGCAAATTTACTCTTGCTGTGTGCCCTATGTCTAGATTCTCTAATATCTAATAATGTGTGGATTATAAAAGACACATTTCCTGCATTTAAAAGAGTTTGTAATGTTCCTCTTCTGTGTAGGTTGTGTACAAATAAAGGCTGAACTGCAGGTTCCCCCTCTGTGCAGGCAATAACAGGAAGTCCTTCCTGTACATGGCTTATATGTCTTTATGAAATATGTGGGGAAGCAATTGTGACTGAGATCTCTGCTGCTTTTAGGACTTGATTAAATTAGCTAACAATTTCATGAATAATTATAAGGATGCCTGCACCATTATTTTTCCATTGGGAAACCAGATGAAAACATGTGTAGTTTGGTTAATTACACTATTATTGTAAAATAATAATTGTATAATAATAATTGTTTATTTACATATGGTAACCAAGAATTAAAGATATGGACTGATACTATGGACTGTTGTAGTTACAGAGGTCCTAATACAACTGCAGATGAATCAGTTTAAATATTCTCATGGAGGGTGTGTGTGTGTGTGAAAATCAAGCACTAGTAGCCCATGTCACTAGCTTTTATGGGTAAATATGTCTAGTGCAGACTAACCCTAATTGTGATCCCTGCCAGATTCTCCTACCTCAGCTATACAGTGGATCCACTGTTTTCATATAGAAAAGCCCATTTCATTGCACAGAAGCCACACAACACCCATAAATGGAAAATGCTTGTTAGAACTAAACCCAGGGGCTGCAGTTAATTTTAAAAGACTCATTCTTTCATTTCATATGCATTAGCAAAACAGCTGCGTGAGGTGTGTTACTGGAACTAAAGCTCCAGACTATCCAGACTGACTCTTTAGAAAGTCTAATGCATACAGAAAGAATACTGTCTGAGATGCAGCAAAACCATGTTTCTTTTACATCTTTCAACATGTTTCTTTTTCTGCTACAAGTCCATGGCTACTAATCAGTTCTGGTGCATTTACCATTTTAAAAGAATACTATTGTTTAACAAATACGAAGGATCATACAATACAAAGAAGTTTTCAAAATTACTCTTTTCAGAATTAGACTAAATATTTTCACATCTACTGACACCTGCAATATAGACACTCCTTACACACATGCAAAGGTTATTTCTACAACTGTTTTAAGTATTCAGCTTGACCCCACCTATCAGGAGAAGAGGAGCCTTTGTTTCTCTCAACACATGTATCTAATACAAAATGCTACAAATTTGTTTTCCTTATTTTCTTAAAATTGAAGACATCTACATGGACCACTTTGGTTGATGGCTCAGGGGACTGGTTTTAGAGATGCAGGTATATGCAGATAATAGAGCAGAAATTTTACACACACACACCCCTGTGGTAAGATGAAATCTTGCAGCTCTGTTCAAGCACTGTTCAGAGTGACAAAACAGTGAGTGCTTCAATGGCACCTTGGAAATGCCAAGATATCAACATCTGCTCCTGTCATGGGTGTGTGTATAGGGGTGAAATTCCTCTAAGATCTTAGAGGAAATTATTTGGAACTACCTTTGTAAATACTCCTTAAAGGATGCTTCGGGGACTGCCACTCTTCCAGAACCAGAGATAAGAAACTGGAAAGCAAAATCTTAGTGTGAATGACTTGAAAGCTGGAGTACCTCACACCTGTAATAACAAATGCTGCTTCTGCATAACTCTATTTACATCAAGTTTACTGGTGAAGAGGTGCACTGGCTGAAACTGATGTCTTCAAGGGCACTACCTATTTTGCATATACACTTACACAGACATTAGCAGTCAGAAACAAATCCAAACAACCATTCTTTTTTTTTTTTTTAAATTGTGTATTTTATCATCCCAGTATGATAAGAAGGCTGCTTTATGTTGCAACAGCATGTAGAGATGAGCTATGTGAGCCTGCCATTGTGAACTTTTATAAGCTTGCATAAAATGGCAATCCCTGCAATGTGTGTGCCACTTGATCTAGATCACAATGAATGCTGTAGCAGTGTCCTCATCCTGTGAATGGCTGCCCATGAAAGATAGCATCTTTAAGCCACGCTTGAAGCATTCATTTTCATTCTACCAGGGAGAAGCTCTAGTTCCCTTGCCAAATTTACACTAAAGTTAGCATTTGATAATCTGTTCTTTCAATTACACAGAAAGATAATTTAAACGAACAAAAAAACCCCAAAACAAACCCAAACTTTTAAGAAGCTGCAGGAAATATATTCATCCCTATACATTGCTCTGTGAAGAACACATGGCCTGTTGTGTTCTCTTGCCAATGCTAAGCAGTGTTGTTCATACTGGAAACTCAAGATGGGACACAACTCTCAATCAGCTGTTGCAGTCTCTATCCAATGTTCTCTTACGTACTACTGCTGTAAAGAGTCATTTATCTGAAGGCAACATCAGGGGGCTCTTTCCCAAGAAAACTGTAGGGTAAACTTGGGTTAGGTGGCAGGAAATATTCACTATGCAGCAGCCTTTATATGAATCATGGCTATATATATATATAGACATTAGCTAAAAGCTAGCTGGGTAAAAGCTGAATAATTACAGTTCTTGTATATGTCATGTGCATTAGGGAATAAAAATAATTATGACATCTTTGATACTAAACTGCAGAAATAGATTGCATAAGTGTAATGATGGGGTATTAATTAATGTGAGATTATATTTCCCCAAAATTAATATAATGTATTAATATTGATATATTCAGGAGTCTCACCCCCCCACCCCCACCCCCCAACCACTAATTTTTATAATAATTGGTTCTTCTGCAATGGTCATGGAAACATACAAATAATAACACAGGATCTAGAACAAATAACTAGCAATAATATAACATTAATTGAACTGGAAGAGAAGGTTCTTGCAGTCAATACACCGCTTGCAGTTAATTGTTCCACTCATCCACTAGATGGACTCAAGGAGCTCCTTTCTGCTTCTGGCAGAAGGCAATGGTGAATTACAAGAGGTTTTAAGTATTTACCCAAAAATATTAGACTCCCGACTCGCAGAGCTAGCTACAGCTTCAGACAGTACCCAAACACTTTCAGGGAATTCTGCTAACTGTCTTGTCAGCCGCTGAGACTTCTGATTCTTCCCAGGCTTCACAGGGAAAAGGAGACAGACAATCTCTGACCTAATTCTGATTTCTGTGGGCAATCTGTGTACCTCCAAGACTTCCTCTCTCAGCAGGAGACTTTCAGGTGTAGTCAGGATGTCCTGTGATGTGCAGTCTCAGCACCATGTCATGCTGGCTCTGCAGGCTGATTGCGTGGAGGCATTTATGCCTATTCTTGGTAAACTCGAGGCAGTGGAGTTTCCAGGCAGTTCAGGATGCACTGAGGCAGTACACTGCCAGAAGCAGAGAGCAATAGTAGCAGGCAGCAGCAGGCATGAATACAACAGCAGAACACGTCCTGTTACCTGCTAATCTCTTTTTATCAATACAGCTTGAGACTATGGGCCTTTGGACACAGAATAGCCAATCACAATGGCAGTTATCCAAGCTTGACCATATTAGGTGAAGCCGCAGGCTTGCTTTTCCCTTTTTAGGGCAGAACACAGGCCTTGCATAAGGCAGGCACAAGCTAAGCACGTGTACCTTGTTTACCAGATGAGCAAAACAAGTCTGGGCAAGCCAGAGTGCCTAGACTCAGTGGCTCCAGGTTCTTTGTCCTCTTTCCCGCAGTTGCTTCTCCCCATAGCAGAAGGAGGGAGAGCAGAAAAATATATTTGGGTAAGCCAGGATATGGAGGTGTTCAAGGCCAGGTTGGACGAGGCCTTGAGTAACCTGTACTAGTGGGAGGTGTCCCTGCCTATGGCAGGGGGTTGGAACTAGATGATCCTTGAGGTCCCTTCCGACCTTACCATTCTATGATTCTATGTATAAGCCTATTTTGGCCTGTTTCAGCCTACCATGACAATAAGACATGGTAACAGGTAACACAGATAAGCAGCACTGGAAGCTCAGGACACAGAGAAAAGGGATGCCTTGAACTGCCAAATATCTGTGATGCCATCGAGACAAATACAGTATACTATATAATAAACTGACTTATCCCACTAAATAGAGAAAATCTGTGTCCTGTTTGAAAAGTGTTTACTTTTCCCCTAATATATTCCAGTTAATCTTTTTCCCTCTCTGAATCCATGGTCTTGTGATCCTACACATTTACAGTGTCACAGCAGGAGATTTGTCTCCTGTCTTGACCTCTTAGTTCTTTGTTGTCTATAAATTGACCTGGTATGTTGCCATCAGCATTTCACTAATTTTAATTAAAGCAGACACAGCTCCAGAAGTGGCTATTGTTTAAGAATGATGTATTACGAAAAATACTAACTTCCAGAGGAAAGGAAAATTGTTCCTGAACTCTTAAGTGAACATGAAGATCTTAAACCAGACATGCTGTTATGTAAAATAGCTGGAAAACCTGTGAAGACATCCAATCATCCCTCACAACAGTTGCTCAAAAAGAAAAGGATCCAGAAAATGAAAACTAGACTGGACACTTGTGAGAAAAGTGACAGAGCAATTCTCTGAAGCCCAGGTGTCATAGTGCTTAGGCTATTTCAAACACTGTAATGGTCTTAATGGCCATCATGGAGAGAAACAATGTTCAAAGAGTTATGTTATACTTTATGAAGTGAAATTGCCTCAGAGTGAAAGATTTTCTGGATGCCTTGCTGGTATTTACAAATAAATTACTTTCAATTCCTTAACTATAGTGTTTCATATGTATTCCAGTTCTGTACCATGCCCTGTTCTGCAGCCTGTGCATAAGGCAAAGCTTAAAAGAATTTGCCAGAGATCTGGGAAAGGTGTGCTGTCCAGGGATGTCTTTTAGATGATGTAAGCTAAGTGATGATGCCACACCTTTTACCTTTCCAAATCAGTGCCTGCCACTGGCTCTCCATAACCACTATCAGACACAAAAGATCAGGCCGTTTCTGTAAAAGCTTGCTTTTGCCTCCAGCTGCGCCCATCTGCTCTGTATTGTTGTCTGCTTCAGTCCTAAGTGTGGCCTCCAGCATAAATAACGGCAACCCCAAACAGTGTTTCAGTATAATGGCCCCAATTCTCTTTGTACATTAGAAATCAGCCCTTCTTTCTTTGCTTCGTAGCACAAGCTGGCCCTTTGTAACTTGTCTCCCTCTGTTCTTTCATTCTGTGAAAAGCTTGGGATCTAAGGAGATAGCTAGGGGTGTGACAACAGAGTATGGATCTAGTCAGCAGTCCGAATTCAGCATAGGATGGTGGTGAATCCAAGGCTGTTTATTCAGATGACTCCTTTGTGGTCTATGTGAAATTGCAATTATGAGTTTGCAATTGCAATGCACTTCCTTTGGAGAAATCACTGCAATTGATAATAATTAGCAACCTCTTACAAACCATTGGCAGGCTGTCCTGAAACCAGTCCATTGCCTGAGACTGCTGGGTCCCTTGTCACCAATTTAATACATTCCTCAAACCTGAGGCAAAGGCCCTGCTCCAGATTCCTCTCCAGTAAGAAATTGTGCTAAGTGACCTTATGGCTAAATGCCCACAAATTTCAGAGAGAAATTGGGCAATTCTCCTACTTGGCCCTGGAGGTGCAAACCTCCTGGAGATGATCACATAAATGTGCTACTAAGGTACTAAGGTGGTACCTTAGAACAATTGCTATGCAAGACCTCATCAGAGGGTTGCCTGCTTCACAAATGAGTCTTAAACGCTCAGGACCTTGTGTCAAGTTGAGTGTTATGATCAGCAAATTTAGATAGTCTGTCACAAAAACTGTTATATACAATACATAGAACGGACTGTTTCCTGAGAAAGATGGACTTTTAGCCCAGTATCAGAATTGCGTTGACTAAGAAGGTAGAAAACCATCAACAATGTTGATTCTGGTTTATAGAAAATACAATAGGAAATAAGAAATACCAAAGCTGAGTATAGTACATGTAATTTTTTTTTTTTGGTGATGTATTAAAAAATAATCGGGATGAAGGACCTAGATTGCTGATAAGAGACACCTCTTGCTTTGTAGAGACTCTTCAGTGTTATCCTAGTATAATTTATCACAGGTGCCACTCAGGTCAAGCTCTCAATGTGAACAAAAAAAAAAAAAAAAAGGCTTGTTGTATACACACAGAGTCTTGCAGCCTTGTGAGCCCTTGTATGCACAGCCATTAGATATAGTTACAAATTTAGCATATTCATTCTCAGAGTGATTGGACAGTCTTATTCATATGCTCACTTCCATGCTTCCATTGAGCCTACAAACCCCACTGCTTTCTTTTTTCCCCATTTTGAATAGCCTAGCTTCTTTCTCACCAACTTCCAGATGATTATGAATCACTAGCTCAGGAAATTCTGAGCTCTAGGATTTGTCAGTTGGTGACCTGGCAATTCAACCAGAAAGCAGACTACATAAGCTCTCTTAATCTACTACTTTTCACACCATTTCTGTACCACAGGTGTCCCAAGTTTTATCAATACTGCCAACAAAACATTCTGCCTCTCAGTCATGGTAGCCATAATAGTAGCATGAATTGGAAATGGCTACACTAACTGCAGTAAATTGACAACACTGAGCAATCCTATTTCATTAATAACAGCATCTCATCATCAGCTGCTCCCTGGAGACAGATGGCTGCAGCTGAGTCCCTAAGCACAGTTTTCTCTTGCCACCTCCTATGAGTTGTAGCATTTCAGACATCAGTAGTCTGAGTTTGTTTATACATCAGAAATGTTGCTTTTGTCTTCTTTTCATGTCCCTTTTTCTTCATTAGGGGAATCATGATCACTAATAATTAAAATAAAAATGTTGTTTATTTCAACAGAATTCCAACAGAATAATAGAATTCCAAAACCAAAGGGTGAAAAATTTTCATGCTAGCACTGTTACAAGACCTAAATGAAGTAGTGTCATATTATGAAAACTAATTAAAAAGCTTTTTGCCAGAGGGAGAATTTTCTATCCAGGAGATATGAAATAGTTTTGGTTCGGGTTTTTTTTTGTTTGTTTTGGTTTTTTTTCCTCTCTCTCTTAATTCAAATAAATTATTTAGACAAAGAATGAACTCTAAAATCAAATCCTATTGGCACTGGTCAAATGATTGCAATCCTAATTGGACTCTCCCTTCTTCACTTTCCCAAAATCCACTTAACATTAACTAAGCTGCTTCTGCAAAGACAAGGGGATTTGCCAGTTTAGTGCGGCATAAGGATCTTAAAGCCAGTGTTATATTCACTCACCAAGACATATGGACTTTGAAACAGCAGTGTCCTGAGTAGTAAATACTTCTGCATATAGTAGTATGCTTCATCCAACAGCCAAGTGAAATTCCAGGTCTCATGTGCTCGATCACTGTGTATCATAACTGGAGGAGTCCAGCTGACTTCACAGCATTCTGGAGATTTGGCTATTAAGTCTCAGCTCTTCTCCTAATGAAATATAACCTTTTGGGAATATGATGTGTGAATAAGCAAATAACTTTCTTTCTGACTGTTACTCTTACTACAGTAGAGCTCAGAACTACCCATCCCATCTGGATGTGTTCCTGTGCAACCTGTGCAAGAGTATATCATCCTGCTCTGGCAGGGGTTTGGACTTGATTTTCAGAGGTCCATTCCAACCCCTAACATCCTATGATCCTGTGACAGGTGATCTGATCTAGCCAAAGGGGTATTCCATCCCACAGAATGTCATGGTCAGTATATAAATAAGATGCAGCTGGCTGAGGAGAATGTATCACTGCTTGGGCACTGGTTGGTGGGTGGTGAGCAATTGCATTGTGCATCACTTGACTTTTCTGGGCTATTTCTTTTTGTCTTAAAAAATATTCTTTTTCATTACTAGGATTACAATTATTGTTGTTGTTATATTTTGGTTTATGCTGGCTGTTAAGTTGTTCTTACCTGAATGTCTAAGTTTTACTTTTTTTCCAATTCTCTTCACCATCCCACCGGAAATGGAGAGCAGCGATTGTGCAGCTGTGTGGTGCTTAGTTGCTGGCTAGGGTAAAACCATGACACTGGTGTAAACCTAGTGTAGCTCCATGAGTTTCCATGACATCAGGTTTTGGTTTGCACTAAAGAGGACTGCACTTTACCAACATAACTAAGAGGATTATTGTCAAAGAGATGTGGCAAATCTCACAGGGGCAATTTTGGAAGTTACCGATCTTCCAGCCGTCTTTTGTGTCCTCAGGGGTTGTTGATCCTGTACAGAACAAAGGACTAGCATGTGACTATATCCTAACTGTTCCAAGGCACAGCCCAAGTTTTCAACAAAGTCACCCTGAAGGTGAACTGCTCAATGTAACTCTTCATTGGAACAAGGTAACAGAAGAAGGACAGGGCACATAGATGCGCATGGTAGTATCTTCAGCCACTTCAGCAAAACTCTTCAGGGGACCTTTGCCAAGGTCTTCACTGATATTGGATCTGTGCAGAAAAGTGTGGAAGGTACAATACTTCCCACAGTTAGCTTTCCTAAGGAGAGAAGAGAGGACATAGACATGCAACAGATCTTGAAATTAATCTGAGTAGCAAAACATGGCTACAGCACAAGATTTCAAAGTTCACAGAGATAATGAGTTCTAATGCACTGTTTCAGTTTAAATTTATATGCTACACACAAATAACAAAAGAAAAGAATCAAAATCTTCAAAAATCAACCACTTAAAGATTAAAATGCCAGAATGAAAGCTGCCTATGCAAATGTACTGCCTCCTCTGCTACCCTGGCTTCAGCTTACATAGCTGCCCAGCTCTTTTTCTACGGACCTTCCCCCATATTCAGAGCAAAGCATAAGGAGGCCTGATTTAATGAGAAGTTAGGCAAAACTGTTTTATCTTTCTTATTCAAAGTGTGTATGGCAGCAACACAAACTAGTATTTATTGCACATTCTTTACATTTTCACAGACAATTTTAACAGCACTGACTGTTAGGATGTCCAGGTTTATTTTTGTATCTCATCTGTGAACTGAGGCCAGAGGCATGAGTCTGATCCAGCCATTTTTCCCCTAAGTGGTGAGTAACTTTCATGATTACTGTTGCAGCACTTCAGAAATGGAAAGGAAAATTCAGTCCTGATATACAGTCAGCTTATTTGCGCTGCTTCTAAATGCCCACCAGAAAGGTGGGTGGGAACATAATAGTTAGCATTTAGGATGAGTTCTCACCAAAAAGTATAGAATGAACTTGATAGCAAGTTCAAATAGGAGGAATCTGGAATATCAACAAGAGAGGGATGTGTCATTAAGTTCAATTTTTGCTGTGCAAATGCAGTTTTTCCATTACCTTATGTACAATTTCTGGTTGTGGTAGTTTGGAGTTAACGCTCTAATAATTCTAAATTATAAAGAAGAAATAGAGAAATAGGAACTTTCTGGAGATTTTTGATTTGTTATAGAAGAAAAATAGATAAATGTATATAATTTAATTAATTTGCTGGACTAGTATATAATTTGTTGCACAAACTGTTGTTCACTCTGTTGCTTCTTGCCTCCTCTTTCTTTTCCCCCACGCTGGCTGATCTTGCATGGCTACGCCAGCCTTGGCTGAGTAGATTACAGTGAAGCCTGGTTTTCTTTCTGGAGGGAGAACAAGGTGGCTTTTAGCTCCTTCTGGGTTTGTCCAGGGGGAGATCTCTCTGTTATTTCTAAATTGTAAACAATTGTAAATATATGTAAACATATTTTGTACATATGCATTGTATTATTTAGTTTTAACTCCACCACACTAGTCAAATAAAATCTTCATGTGCAACCTTGTTCAATCATAATGCTCACCAGTTCTATCTGCAGAGACCTAAGTATGCAGAGGCAGCAGAGGAAAGAGGATGAAATTGTTTTATTATCCTGCTTAACAACTTCCTCTGTTCTACAGTACAGGGCATTTGATAACCCTGCCATTTGTGGAAATAGAGACAAAACATTCTTGCTTAGATATAATAGCTGCTACTAGAATTAATGAAAACTACAGCCAGCATATAAGAGATTGTAAGAGCAAAAGGGAAAGGCATGTCTGATACCTTCATTTATAGTAAAGTTCTTACAGTGGCATATAATGCTAGAAAACTCAGCTTTCAAATTGAAATTTCCTAACACTCCTTACTCTTCATGACTCAATTATTGGTGACATCAGAAAGTACTTGTTTTGTTTATTTAAGACAGTAAGAAGCAAAAAATGAAGGACAAATACCTGTTAGGACTGGCTGGTTGGTTTGTTTGATTTTTTTTTTCCTATTAAATGAGAAATATTGAAATGAGAAAAAGGAATTAAAATAGTACCTAACAAGATTATTTTTACCCTTTCTCACTAAAGAAGGATATAAATAAATTGCATGCCATCTACAGCTACATGAGGAGATTTTCATATTATTACGTTTTCTCTCAGACTATGGAAGTCTCAGGGTCCAGAAACATTAAACCAGACTTTGGAGAAATGTTTTTTGACAAGCCATTGCTGTCTGCAAGAGAGGGTGCACTGAGGCCATGTATCCAGCGGTGCTGGCATTTGCTGCTAGGTTTTCCACTAAGCAGTTTGCTAAAATGTTATATGCGTTTTTTAATAATTTTATGACCAGTGAAATGTCTTTGTTTTCTTTCTGAAACAAACAAACAAAACCAAAAGCAAACAAACAAAACCCTACTGTATCTCCCCACCTCCCCAAAAACTTGTAAAAAAGCTTAGGGGTACTTTGTATTCCTTCCTACAGAAATAAATGAAAACTCAATCCATGCTATACAGTACTATATGTTCAAAGAAGCAGGCAGAAGGAGGTAAAATCACACCTGCTATGTGGTGTATCTTCTTAATATTCTACGCAATGTCTATAGAATGCAATTTGTTTAGTCCTTATTAGGTGCAGTGTAAGACAAAAATTATTCTGGGGACAATGTTCAAAAGTGCATAAATGGCAGAGAAGATAAGTCCTATTTTACGTTAGCTACTGTGATTCAAAATGAAGAGGCTCTATTAAAATCCGCCCCATTTAAATTTTTTAAAAAGTTATCATCCTGCAATAATTTCTGTTCTCCCAATCACCATACTATGATGAGCCAAATTAAAAAAAGAAGCAAAAATGTACTTTGAAAACTCTCCCATGAGACATTAAACTGTCAGAAAATATGAGGATGTGATTATGTGACATTATTTCAAATGCTGGCACTTACTAACAAAGAACCATTATAATCCTCTGTGGAAAACTCTTCTGTTCTCTCCTTGCCAATAAGCTGGGCACAGCCTGAAATCTGGTAGACTGAAGACCAAGATCACTGAAAGTGATGTCTTTCCTCCTCTCATCTCTCCCCTGAGAGTTACATGCTTTGAAGCTCCATGAAGAACGGTTCCATAATCCATGTATCACTGGACTACTGCCAACACAGAAAAAGGTTTGACTGTAATCAGCTGTGACTTGAATGCCTTCCCTGGTGAGCTGTTGGACTTTTTGCTGCTCGTGTCCTAGTGATCTTTAAACAGTAAACAAAACAGTCTGTCTCGCTACTGGTGCAATCCCACCAATTGGAGATATTTAACTGAGATACCCAAGCTAGGAACATGATTGCTCTAAACTTTATTTATAGCCAAGAGAGAGAGAGGCAGACACAAGCTGAAACTTATTCAGATCGTTTCTGCAATTTTAGTCACTGATATGTTTTAATTAATGCCAACCTCATTCTCCC
This sequence comes from Eubucco bourcierii, assembly GCA_013396675.1. NCBI lineage: Eukaryota > Metazoa > Chordata > Aves > Piciformes > Ramphastidae > Eubucco > Eubucco bourcierii. The sequence goes on from VWZE01014138.1 coordinate 290,582, forward strand.
CATGAGAACAACATTCACCCCAACACCTAATAACAACACAGGACAAAGGCTAGCTTTTGGATTGAATCCAACACACTTCTTCATGCTTCCTGTACAGCCTCCAAAGACAGAGAAGAGGAAGAGTTAACCCATTTCTCACAGCCACCTATCCAAATTTATGCAATGCATTTCTCCTTAAGTTAATGGGGAACTTCTGATCTCAGTTTGCAGTAGAAATGAAGACTGGATTGGGAGAATACTTAATGCTTTTATAGCCATCACTTAAGGATAAAAAGAGGTTGTTTAGTCTCTTTAGCTTCATGTCTCTGACTTGAATCCAGTATCTGGGTGAGAATTTAATGTAGCTAACTGGGTTTTAGCTTAGCTTCCTTGCTCTCTGAACCTGTCTGGGCAGCTGTCTGTCAGCCCACCCACAGAAGCTTTTCCATGTAGCCAATTTCAACCAAACTCTGCCAAGGCAAAAAGATATTAAAGACACTAAATATATAAAACTAGGCAGTCAGCCCAGTCCAGAAAACTTGTTAATACACAGAAAACAGCTTCATTGTAATCCAACTCTTGTCAGGCATCAGAACACTTAAGGATGTCAAGGCAGGAGGTAATTCATGATGCCATGACCACATGTGTAGCAGTATCCTGTGCCAGCTATTTTAAAGCAAGCTCTTTGTACTGGATCTGGTTGGTACACTTAATTTTTTCTTTAGCAGCCTGTATGGTGCTGTGCTTTGGATTTGTGACTAAAACAGTGTGGATAACACACCAGTGTTTTATCTGTTAGTGAACAGTGCTTGCACAGCCTCAAGCTTTTCACTTTTTCCCACTATGCACCCACAGTGAGTAGGTTGGGACTGGGAAAAAAAAGTCTTGGAGGAAACACAGCTGGGCCAGCTGACTGAACTGACTGAGGCAATATTCTATGCCATAGCACTGCGCCCAGCAACAATACCTAGGAGGCTTTCTAAAGTAGGTGTTGTTTTGAAATTGGCTGGGCATCTGTCTGCTGGTGGGACATAGGGAGTGATTGCTTTTTGTGTGTTTTTTGGTTTTCTTTCAGTTCTTAAACTTTGACCAATGAAATTTTTTTCTTGCTTTTCCTCTTCCTAGTTTCTCTCCCATCCTGCTTGTTGTGGGAGTGAGCGTTTGGTGAACACTTAGTTGCTGGCTGATGTCAGCCCATTATGTTGACCTACATCTACATGAGGTCTACCAGTAGCACTTTAGATGAACCTTGAGGATAAAGAACTAAATCACATTTGCCAAACAAATAAGTTACCAAACTGGAGGCATTCAGACCAATAAAATTCCCAGATTCTTTGTACGCAGCAGACTTAAAGTCCTGCAAAGTAGTTTAAAAAAAAAAAAAAAAAAAAAAAAGTTAATGTATTTGGAAAAAACATTAATAGCAAATTGGAATAACTTCATTCCAGGATCTTTAGATAAATGTTGATGTTTTAAGCTTCACCTATTAAGCCTAACCAAAAAACATGGAATGGAAATATGCATGATGTACACTCCATCCAGTCAGAAAACAGAGGGAACATCAAACATAAACAGGGAAAAGAAAACCTTAAGCTTACCAAAAAAATAATAATACAAAGATAAATAATTATTAAAGTGACCATTAATACCTTGGAAGGAAAACATTTATCACCATTAGCTGCTGAAATCAGGCTCCAGAAATACCTTCCCATGAAAGCAAATAAGACTTAAACTTTTTTGCCACAACACTACGTAAATTCATGGAAATCTTACGTCATAATCTGGACACAGCAAACTAACAAGACCTTTCTACTCTTGAGATATGAATAAAAGGGAAAGAAATTAGGTGCCATTAAGTATCAGAAAAACCTTCTGGTGATGCCAGTGACCAGCAACAGAAGCTACTGGATCTGAGACAATGACTACATTAGTAAGAAAGGCATGTAAGAACATATATGAACCTCATAAAATCATCTTATCTGTTAAGGCCTACTGCTTTTGAAAATAGCACTCAGTTCCACAGTGGGGTGAAGGCAGTAAACCCCACCATTTTTCTTTGGACCAAGCAGTGCTGCATAATAATCAGCAGACATAATTTATCTGAGACTTGCTAAAGCTATGCTAAGGCTTTTTACAATGTAATCATAGAATCATAGAATGTTAAGGTTGGAAGGGACCTCAAGGATCATCTAGTTCCAACCCCCTGCCATAGGCAGGGACACCTCCCAGTAATATGAACGTTTAAATAAACACAACTACTGAAATAGTATAATGTACATATCATGTGCTGGAAATGTAACAGCAAAGGGATACTGGGATGCACTCATTACAAAGGGCTTTAGATCATGGACCTTTTTGGGTTTTGAAGAAGAAAACTTATGGATTCAAAGTTTTTCAGGGTCAGGTTTTTCTATGTTGCTTTCTATCCAGAATCAGAGAAAAGTTTCAACTGTTCTCTTTTAGTATGTTGTCTTCCCCACACACATGGGAGAGTAAGTAACGCAAAGAACCCCCCTAGGCTGAGATAAAGAGAGTTTAATGAGATGACAAGATGCACAATTACCTTCACCTGTTTGCAGAAAAAACACAGCAAAATGCTGCAGCAGTAGCAGAAGCCACTGACTTCCCCCACCTCCTGACTTGCAGCCAGGCCAGCAGAAAAGACCAACTCCCAAAACCAGAAACAGGAATAATCAATAGTAACAGGAAGCCTCTCATGGTACAGTCTGAACTTCAGGTCCCATGATGCCTTGCTCCAGTGTGGTGTGTTAGGATCCTCCACCCCCCCACATCCAGCCCACACTTTCATTTTGCAGCTGGCTGACAGCAGCTTGGTATTGAGTATCAGCAGCAGATTCAACTCAGCCCATAACATACATGCACTACCTTTGCTTAGACACTGAAAGAAGGTTGCTTTTTTTTTTTCCCCTGAAGTGCATCTAATGGCTGACTGTTGACAGCCTGGCTCCTTCTTTGGGTCCTGAGTGGGAGCCGAGCACCTACAAGTATCGAACTCCAAGTATGTGAGTAAACTGTACTCACTCCGGCTTACCTAGATGATGATACAGTTTTTGTGTAAGCAAATGAGCTTCCCTGGTTATCACTCATCACAGTAATCTATTGGAATGGGCCTTTCCTGAAAGGGGAAGGCACTTAGGAGTTTTCTAGACTGGAAGAGGTCTTAAAAAATAGTGCAATATAATGACATAAACAAATACGTAAATTTGCTGATCTACATTGGTTTTCCATACTGTATTCACCTAGGTCTCTCGTGTGGTTGTACTGAACAGGCAAAAAAATGCAGGCTTTCTATTGCGTAGGCTTGACTTTATGCTTTAATTTACTCAATTCTACCCTGAAGCTTACATAGTAAAGAGGACCAAAAATGAAATGCCACTCACTGTTTTTAGCACAGCAAATGTCACACAAGAAGAGTTTGCTAGGTCAGGAGAAGATATCCAACAATGCGGGAGCTTATGGCTGCCAGAGATTTGAAGCCTACATTTGCTTTCTGTAAAATCCAACAGAATGAGGCAGTAAGAATAGCCTTGATCATTGTGCTTCTGAGGTAAAGTAAGGATCTGAGTGATTGCAAATTTTGGTGTTGTGTTAGATTCAGTTACATTAGCACTAAAGCTTACAGGCTTGAATCAGAACTTATTTCAACTTCATTAGCTGACTCACTTTAATGTAAATATCACAGTCACACATGCCTTTGAGAAGCAGATTTTTAAAAAAGGCAAACACAGCATTTGTTGTATCTGTAACCAAGCACTCGAAAAACGTCAGTGTAGCTTAGTAAGGTAGTTTGTTTCTTCTGTTTTTTTAACTCCACTAGCTGTGGAACACATGGACTTCAGTTACTCACTCAAAAAAAAATAATTCGAATCCTGTTACCATATTGCGATCTCTTTATTCTGGAACAGAATGCAAGGTTAGCTTTCAGGCATAAAGAAACTCAGCTGGCTCAACCTATTCAGGAGCATTTAGAGTCCATTCCAAGAAAAACACTATATAGGCCACCAAAAAATTGACCTTTTGCGTTTTTTACTATAATTTCCTGTGCCCCTGATGTCATACCTGTGTCTTCTGGACCTTAAAACTTCAAATGCACCCTTGAGCTTGTGTCATCACCCTGCTGGCATGAAGGTAGCCTCCACTTTGTGCAGCCACAGGTCTCCCCAGTTGTAAACAAAGAGATGGTGCACATTTGAGCTGTTGCCTCAATGTAGTCTGGCTGTGGTCTCTAGACTGAGCTCCTTGTCTGTAAAATATAGATAATGGCATTTTCCTGCTTACCAGGATCAGGACTCTTGCCACCCACTCTGTAAGTTTTAATAATAATTTGTTCTTTGCATAATCATGAAACATTACATATGATAACAAAGCACGTAGAGCATTTGAGAAATAACTAGCAATAATATAACAAACATTAAACTTAACTGAACTGGAAAGAGGTTCTTGCGGTCAATTATACTGCTTGTCCATATACCGTGAGTCACTTGCCCACTAGATGTTCTCCTTACTGCTTAAGGCCCAGGCTTGGGTTCAATGAGAAAATTGCAGAGTTTTGCTAAAGAGGCTTTTGAGTATTTACTCACAAAAACTCTATCTCCAGATTCCTGGGACTGACTACAGTTCCTAGACAGTACTCAAACACTTGCAGGGAGTTATGTCAATGTCTTGTCAGCCAATGAGAGGCTTCTAGTTCTTCTCAGGCTCTTAATAAGGGTGCTGGGAGAGGGGCAGTCACCAGACCTGATCCTGGTGACTAGGTTGTGGGAATTCACGAGGCAGGAATTACAAAATATGCAGTTATTTTATTTCCAGAAAGCCCTGCCCACAACTCTATATAAAATTAATTAGATGGGGTTCAGAAATTCAGTCGGAAAAATCTTTCACAAGGATGCTTACAGGGAATTTAGTAATTCAGAGAAATCAGAAAACTTGGAAAAGGGTTTGCTCTAGAAAAAATAAAATAGCTTTCCACACTTACAAACAAAGGCAGCCTGGAGCCCTAGGGAACATCTGCACTACTCACGGTGGTGGAGTAGGAATTCAGAGATAGTCCCTTGGTTCCTTGTCGGCAGTCTTTCGTGGCAGTGCCTTGATGTGCAGATCATGGGGCAGCACAGCATAAAGCTCAGGCTGTTTGCAGGGTATCCACGGTTATGGCAGAGGCAGGTCCCTTCAACAGGCAGACAGCATCTGACGGTCCGACGCTGGCAGTCCGTGGCTAGCAGTCCGATGCTGGCAGTCCGTGGCTAGCAGTCTGTGGCAAGCAGTCCCTCTTAAAGCCCAACATAGCAGTCTCCTTAAAGTCCCTCTCAAAGTCCCCCCTTAAAGTCTCGCCAGATAATGTGTCCCATTGCCATATATACATATGCTGGGGCAATTTGCTCTCCCCTGTTCAAGCCTGCAGGGGTGGGGTAAGGTACTTAATACCTACTCCTTCCACATTCCAAACCCCTGCAACCAGAGGTGGGGGGGGAGCAGAACAGTTTTGCACCCCATTCAAACCTTCAGTGGGACAGGCACTTGGGTGTGCCCCATCACACCTGGTTCCGTATGGACTCCAGATTCATCATGGAGGCTTGCAGGTGTAGGCAGGAAGTCTTGTGGATGTGCAGACTTTGCATGATGTCACACTGGCTAAGCAAGCCTATTGTGTGAAGGCACTTAGGGCCTATAGTAGCCTTCCAGTATCTGAAGGGGGCCTACAGAAAGGCTAGGGAGGGACTATTTACAAGGTCTTGTAATGACAGTACTAGGGCAAATGGGTTTAAACTGGCAGAGGGGAGAGTTACACTAGATGTTAGGAGGAAGTTCTTTCCAGTGAGGGTGGTGAGGCACTGGAACAGGTT